>BMAW01088967.1:137067-292609 GCA_019974015.1 Nephila pilipes | reverse complement strand
GAGTCTCATTAAAACAGAATATAAAGTGTTTTTTCTAAATAATTTTCAAATTTCCCGTTTTATTAAATACGTTAGAGAAAGTGTTCACATACAGACAATACCTGTTTTAAGAAAAAAATTAAGACATTTTAAATTCAGTCGTCGTCGTCATCGCCGCAAACATTTCAAATGAATTGTGAAATATTATTTGATGTTACGTAACATTCTCGGTTTGAAGAATATACATTTGAAGTCTAAAGACCTAAGAAAGTGTAGTTTCACTTGTTAATTCATTCAAAAATTATTGCATTGAAAAATCAAGTAAAAATATTCTCGAGATTTCTTTATTTGTCCTCGATAATTTCTTGTTTTTGAATTCGCAAAACATTTGTTCAGCATATAGTTTAATCTCACTTTTCTAGAAAAAAATACTCCAAAATTTAAAAATTTGGGGAAAGAAAATGCAAATAAAATAAGCGCAGCTAACAGGAAACATAACTCAAAAAATCGCGAGATTATTTCAATATCTTACTCAGATTAAAAAAAAAAAAAAATAGTTCGTAGTGATTTTTTTTATCTCTCTTTTTCCTTATTATTGAATATTTACTTCCGCTTTTTTTTAAATTCCATGTTTACTAAATAATTGGAATTAAAAATTCAGTTGATTCATATCAGTCAACTATTATAAAGTAATGCTCATATACAAGATTTTTATACAATAATATGCCGAGTTTGTTTTGAATAAACTGTTCTTTTTCGTTTTGTTCTTTCATAGTTAAAACAAATTTTTGTGTGTAATGTAACAACATCAAACATTTCGTAATGAAAAAAAATAAAGAATTTGAAAACGTAAGAAAATATCTAAATTATTAGATCGAGAAATACCTTTTAATCCTTAAAAAACCTTGAAAAAGGATTACGGATAAAATCATTTTATTAATTTTTTTTATGTTACGCTCGCAGAGTTTACTACCAACTATTTTTATTACAACTACTTCCAAATAATCTTTTTCTTTCTTTCTTTCTTTTTTTTTAAAAAAATTGCATTGTTGTATTTGCCAACTAGTAGGTTATTAAATAGTGCTAATCAACATAGCATAACTAATCCACAAAGCTGTTTCGCAGATATTTAAGATTTTGTTATCAAAGTTTGTTTGACTAAATTTCTAAGTAGACGCTTGTTATAGAGTTATGAATTACTCTAAGTAGTCGCTTAATTGACATCATTGATTGACAGTTTATTAACTTCAAGCCTAGGACTATTGCTGACAGATTCTGTAATTTTAAACCACGGTCAGATGACGAGATCGACACCTTAGCTAACATACCACTTTCTTAACTTCCATGTCTCGTCAACGTGAGGACAGATTTCACGAGTATCAACCCCGGCTACACGGCGGGTCTTTAGTGATATCAGGACTCGAATCCACGACTCCATGAAAGCAATGTCAGTCGGGAATCCGTGACCATGATCATGAGGCTACCACAGCCATCTACACATAAGTTAAAAGAATAAATTTGAGGGTTTCTAATTTACAATGAATTGTTTTGATTGATTTATTGTTTATTAACCCCCCACTAAGAAGCAACACAAGGTTTATTGGTGACGTACTTAGTCATTTTGAACTTCAGTCCTGGCAAAACGGCGGGTCTTTAGTAGCATATGACAATGATTCTAAGATTAGTTTTATTTGGCAGTCCTTTGCTATCTCAATTTGATTGGTTTGATTGGTGTTGAGTTGTCACCGTCGATGAGATCTGGATTCATCATTATACCCTCAAAACAAAGCAACAAATCAAAATGGTTGCTTCCGGTGTCTCTGCTCCAAAGAAAACTAAGACGATCTTGGGAAAATTATGAAAACGATTTTTTGGGATGTGAAAGGCATCTTACATTTGGACTTTTTAGACAGAGGGAAAACGATCACTGTACTGCAGTGATATACCCCTTTTCCAAATTAGATATCTCCTTTCCTATTCCTAATATGGGTATTTTTTGAACCGCTCTCGTATGTGGAAATTTAGATAATCACATGCAAGGTATGTCATTTCAGTCAACTTCTAATGGGAAAGGTAAGACAAACTTATCTGAACAAGATCACTGCACATTGTTTGCGGTTGTTATAGTTATATGGTCACATATAATTGAAATTTAGTTCGAATCTTTGGAAACTTTACAATTGCCTAAATGTTTTTCTGCAATGTTATCGAATCTGAATGCAAATAATTCCGTTTGTCATTTTTTCATGTGTATCGGAAGACCACTGACCCTAAACTTAGCAGTCATTGTCTGCAAATGTGCTCAATTTCATTAGTACTTTGTGTTTTCAGGACGGTAAATCTTCCATTACCTCATATCTACTTTGTTTCCTATCGTTCGTTTTCGATATTGCGTCAGAAATTATCCTTGAAATAAACACGAGTACAAATTTATTGTAGCTTTTTGTTTACTGTAGAAAGGTTTGAAACTGGGTAATTCGAATATTTACATTTAGAAAAACTGTTACTTTATAATGATTTCAATATATATGAAAAAGGGATTATTTTTGCTTCTCAATGCTTTCATTTCGTTTAATATACATACATACTATTTTTGAAGTTCATTTTCGATTAAAAGCTCGAGTAACTTAAGGGGAAATAACTATTAAACAATGATTTTTTAAATTATTTTTATTGATTGTTTATTAATGGCGAAACTTAGAAGTAACACAAAGGCTCTTGTTGACTTAAATCGTCATTTTAAACCTCGGTCAAGTGATGAAGGCGACACCCAAGCAGGCAGCCCACTTCTCGACTTCCCCACCACGCCTCGGGAGGAACCTCCCATCAGCAATACACGACGGGTCCTTAGCTATCATCAGGAATTGACGGGAACAACACCAGCCGCCTGCTCGAGATCCTGATCACTTGGCAAATGTGGTTGTTAGAGGGATTGCAAGGACAATTGTTTGTGATCGATTCAACTTACATTATTCAGCGCGTTATAAACTCAGCACGATGAGATGTACAAATGTAGAAAGGAAATATTTTTTGTGGTGTTTAGTACGTAGATGGTAGCAAGAATAATAACGCAGAATGTAAAAACATCTAATTAACGTTTAAAATATAAAAACGTGCCCACAATTTTTTAAACATTGGACATTTTTAATATTATGTATACCGTTGGAGCTCAATTTGCTATATCTCTACTTGAAAATGATGAGCGTTTCTGTGGAAATATTCATCCAATAAGTGATTTTTGTTGTCCTTAATCATGTATTTCATTATTCAATTTTTCGTTTCGGTGACACTTTTTTTTGTTCCGGCTGACCAAGGAGTCGCTGTTTTAATGTTGTTTCTTTATTCTGTTTTCTTGCTTCTCAAAGCTGTATAAGTTTTCAGAATTTTATATATTAATGTGATATTTCAAATAAAACAGTGGTTCAAAAAGTACCTTTTTCGACGATACATGACGTTGTTAAGGCAAGTTAGCGTTACCTTTGTGTACTGCCCTCTGTTAAACAGTACCAAAAAAAAAGACATTGATTCATAAATTAGTTTTGATTATTGCCACATTAAGTTGTTGTCGTCATTTGCTTTGAGTTGTTACTATCGTTGAGATTCATCATGATACACCGGAAATCAAGTAAGTTTCAAAATAATGGGAAGGGGGGGAGGAGGTTTCTTTCGATGTATCTTCATAAAAGAAGAAAGCGGTCGGAAAAGGGATGGCGTGATGGGATGTGAAGGGTGTCTTACTCAAGGACTTCTTAGAGGAAAAAAAAAAAGAAAATCGGTCATAATACACTACTAAAGTGAGTTATGAATTCCCATTGTCTTGATTAAGTAACTCATTCTCCTAAATTCAACTCATCAAAACTCTCAAGTTGAAATTGAATTGAAAACGCGCGCGCGAAACAGCAGCTGTCATAATCAACTTAAATTCTACACTGTTTTGAGGTTTCAATAAAGTAGATATTGATGCAAACGTCTTTTTTTCGTTAACTTTCGAGTTGATTTCAAAGCAATCCGCTTATCCAATAGACACCATAACTTTGTCTACAAGAAGCCTAGGAATATACCAGTTTCCCCTTTCCGTTGACAAAGAGTTATTATGGGTAACACTAACACTTCGTTTTCAGATTTTTTTTCCCGTTTAGTTGTCGTTCGCAGTAGAACCATCTTTAACTGCTACTATAAACTTGATGAATGCTCTATTAATCTGATGTTGATCAGACTGAACAATAGTTTAATGTAATTTGATTAATGATACAACAGATACACAATGATTTATCGAGAATGGTAGACTTTAGCAAATGGTTTTCTTTTTGTAGCAGAACTTCCATTCCCACGCGGTAAACAAAAGCGAATTAACAGACAACTCGCTCGAAAAAACTTGGTTTGCTTTGCGCAATCATTCAATATTCCCAAGCAAGAGTTAATGTATAAATGCAGAAAGCGGGAATATAGGTTTTTCACATCAAACGAATCAAAAGCCTCGTCTAAGGACGGTTATCTCCCTCCACCTGTTACAGCGACTGTTGCCTTGAAGAAGGAATTTCCCTAAGACTTTGTATAATTGCTCTAATTTCTATCTGAGTGAAAAAAACGTTCTTAAAAAAACCCTCGCAGCGGTGGCCTGACTCTTTCTTCTTCGATCTCTCGAAGGTATGGTAGTAATTAGAATAGCCGAGTGATTGTAGGATGTAATGAATAGGCAAGAATGTAGGAGCTATTAATTATGCGGCTATTTTTCTTATCTTGCCACAAATGAATTGCCTTCGCAGGTATTCACAGTTTACACTTAAATTGGCTACGTAAACTTTAACGTTCTTCGTACGTGTTGTGAATTTTCCTAATTAATTTCTTTTTTTCCCCTTTTTATTAATCACTTTGGGTTTTTATTTTCTGATAAATATTACTGACATTGAAATTGCTCACGGAGAATTTTTTTTCCTAGTAAAAAGCGATGCTTCAAAACAATAGAGTAGTTTTTTTTCCAAACAATCTTTTTTTTTGTTAGTTAAATTTTTTTAATATCATGTGATTTCTTAAAATTTGGTCAGTATTCAGCCTTCCCGACAGACGGTGCTTTTCTGTCGCTACAGAAAAGCACCTTTTCTTTACTACGCTTTTCTCTCACCGCTACATAATTAATGTCAAACTTACTATTAACACGAAGGCTATTAACGATGGATCTCGTTATTTTGAACTTCAGTCATGTGATGAGGACGACATCTGAGGGGAGAACATTGGAGAGGGGAGTACCCAACTCTCCAAATTGTCACACCATCTAAGGGGAGAACATTGCG
The DNA here is from genome assembly GCA_019974015.1 of Nephila pilipes. NCBI lineage: Eukaryota > Metazoa > Arthropoda > Arachnida > Araneae > Nephilidae > Nephila > Nephila pilipes. The sequence continues at coordinate 287,339 of BMAW01088967.1, read as the reverse complement.
CAGCGACAAATTTAATGCGTATCAGCGCCACTTCACTCCAGGCTTTCGGTGGAATCAGGACTCAAATTCACGACTCGACGGAATAAACGCTCAGTTTTAACTCAGTTGCCATCCTCGTGATTTTATCATGGTTCAAAATGACAAGTTCCGTCGCCAATAGCCCGCAAGTTGCTTTTATGTGCGACGTGAAGAAACAATCAATCTTGTTTAAAACAATGACTAAACAAGGTTATACATTAAAACAACGTGAAAGACGTCCCGTCATTAAGACAGAAGAGCAAGAACTGTTTGATTTCCCACATTCCACTATTAACAGAATAACCCATCGTTTGGCGACATTTTCTGGTTCAGTGAGACTAGTCGGCGGGAATTTACACAAGAGTACCGTTTTCTTTTTTAACATTTTGCATTTATGCAATATCTTTCCTTCTCGTTGTGACTCTTGAGTTCATAAACATTTCCTACCTTGTGAGAAATTTAAAACTCAGTTCGTGAGGAAGTTCGCCCTCAACAAACACAACGTAACAAGCCTTCGTTTCGCGCTTTTGGTGGTCGAGAAATCGGTCTCTCCGAAAAAACCGTGACCCGTCGAGAGGCAGAAAAGAAACCCTTTTTTTTTAATGAGAATTACGATAGTGGGTTAAACGAGATGCTAATGGTTTCGGCAGCGTTGTAATTGGAGTGTTTCGTGCGGCTGAATGTGAAATGAGATAAAGCGAAACGAATCGAACAGGGAACCGATAGCAAAAAATATGATTTCAATACACGGAAGAATCGACTGCATAGAACCGATCCATAAACTCACTGGAAAAAGTTTGATTCTAGATTTTATTCAGTGAACACTAAACAGTTGGCTGAGTAAACCGAAATCACGGCCACGATTGACATTCTTGAGCTAGCACATTATACCGCAAAACGACGCTGGGCTCCACACTGATTGATTGATTGGATTTTATGGGATGAAAAGCAATCAAGACTACTATCCCTTTTAAAAGATGCTTTTCATTCAGTAGCTATGAAAGTATTTCAACTTCTGCCGGAATATTTTAAACACTTGTTTAACTAGCTACTGTTTTTTTTTTTTTCCCCTTTTCAAAAGTTCTTTGGTAGTAATTTTGCGCTGTGGATCTACCTTGAGTATATTTCAGAGGTGATTTCTATGAGAGGCAAATTTATTACAAGTCAAAAGAATATGTTTCAAAAATGGAATTTGTGTAAAAGCCCAGGAGTTATGATCATTTTGCAGCTGATTTGAGTGCTAAGAATTTCCTCTCTACTGCTTTTTGTCCAATTAGATATTTATCTATGGTTGAATGTTCCCTATGTAATCGAAACATTTATTAGAATAAACCTTTTCGTTGCTTTTCATTCTGTTTCTGTAAACATTGTTATTGATATCTTCGGGTGCAATCCAGCCGACGAATACATTGGACTCCGTTATCGATTTTGCAAGACTGTCCACCTGATCATTCCACGAGGTCCACATTAATTTTAACATACAGATGTCAGAGTCAAAAATGTCTAAAATAGTGATTTGTAATGGATGAAGAATTCAAGATTAATAATTCATTTCAAATGTATTAAAAGACATTTAATCTTGTTTCATGGCTTAAAGGGGTGCAACGAGGGCACTTTTAATGGTTCTGTGCATTTGTTTTTTTAAATAAATCTTGCCTAGATGTTGGATAGGACCCCACTCTCCGACCTCCCAGATCTTCAAATTTACTTTTATACACAAGAGATCTTGGTAAATCACCCCTTGAAGCGTTTTTTCATATCCCCGGTCTTCCTCGTAATTTTGAACTTCTGTCAGAGGACGAGGTCGACACATGAACTGGTACACACTCTCCACATTTTCGCTATTATATATGACTTTCTAAAGATATTTAACTTGGAGCAGCCGTCATACACGACGAGTCTTAATGGAATTGTGACTCAAACATGGGGCACCACTAAAACATTGTTGACTTCAAGTAAATACCAAAATTAAATTCTTTCCTGGAGACCTAAAGGAACGCGCAAAGCCCAAGATGACGATCGAAGATCTGGGTGAAACAAAAATAATAAAACCCTTCTACTACCGCGGTAGCTGGTTGAAGATGAATAGTTAAAGGAGGAGGGGGAGTAAATTTAATACAACTAACCCTCGAAATGTGCTCTATGTAGAAATCTGGCGAATGGTCGTCGACTATGGTTCGTCAGTTAGCTCATTCTTAGATTGCAATCTCATAAATAAAAACAAAACAGACATATAATTTATCCCTTCAGATATTTCTGTCTGAAGTATCCTGGGGTGTTTCCTTCGGAACTGACCCCGAATGTCCGAGCAGAGAAGCTTCCGAACTCAGAACGAGATCGAGCCAAATTTAAAACCGTGACCCGCTCGCTACTTGCGCGCGGTGACGAGGAACAAGATCTGCAATTCTAATGGAAGGTAATTGGAGTGTTTTTGAATGGGAAATGAGATTGAATCGAAAGGAACTGAAGGAGGAAATCTTTTACCTATCGGATTTTGCATACACAAGAGCGAAACTTTCGGTTTCATTTCCGTTGCACGAGGCGCTAGCCGGGGTTTCAGAAGCAGTGTGAAGACTCAATCAGGAGTTATTTTAAAGTATTGTACTCACCATTTGTCTAATAAAAGTTTAGTTAATTAAACAATTATACATATGGCATATCAACGTACATTTCAGATTATGTATATTCCCATTATATCCTTTTTTTTAATCTTTAATATTTCAAAATTTATTATGCACTTTGGTAGAGCAACGACTTTTAGGATTTCGTGACCATTTCTCTAATTTAAAGCAAACAGTGACTCACAAAAGTCTAAAGAACTAATAATAAAAAAAAATTTTGGCATGGTAAGACCTGGAATACCATAACTCAGATAACGGTACAGGAAGTTATTTAAAGTAATGCACAACTCTTAGAGACTTTGACAACACATACCATTTCATTTTGAATAAATGTTTTACTAACGTAAAGTCAAGTCTGACCTTCAACACAATGATAGATATCGTCATTTTGAACCAGTCAAATTATGAGAGCGAAATTTAAACTTTTGTTTTTGAGAGTTCTATTTATTTCACAATCACGTGAGTGACAGCGCTTATTGCGCAAGAAGGAAATTTGGTTAATTGAAGCCAAACATTTATTTAAACTCTAATCTAGACAGAAAAAAAAGAAAAAGTTAAAACTAGTTGACAAAAAGGAAGATATCCTGAGAGCATGTCACCGTATTTACAAAAGACAACAAACTCCACGCGAAAGGAAAATATTACTGTGGTACCTCAGGGTCATGATTTCGGTATTTATCTAAAGAAGGTAAGCTCCAGAATAAGCCTCTTAATCGCGTTTTCTAAAATAATATGGGGGCTATTGGTGTCAAACCACGTAATTTTCAACAGCGGTTAAACGATAAGGATGCTGTCTGTGTTAGCGGACAGGAAGAAATCGGCCCAAGGAAAAGGAAGAGTTTGTTATTTTTGTCATCGACGTAGCGGAAAGATTGCTAGATACAGGACCATAAATTTTGATTCAAATAAACTATGCATACCGATAGCGTGCACCTCGGAGCCGTTTTTTTGAAATTCACCTTGATCTTTTTAAAATTTAAAGGGGATTTGCCTTTGCTGCACATGAGCGGATCGATGTGCAGCGAAGGGTCTGATTTTATCATCGGTGTAGCGAAAAGTTAATTATTGTCGAAATGTACGATTCATACTTGGTGAAAACTAAACCGAAATTTCTCTTGCACCGAAATTTCTCTTGCAGTTCAAAGCTGCTTGTTGAATTTCACTTTCATAATTATTTAATTTTACTTCTCTAATTTTTTCTATACTTTAATCATTTGTTTTGATCTTTCTAATTTATTGCATTGCCTATAAAGGTCTATTTAATTGTTCAGGGCATAATTTTGATGCACTGGAAGTCCCTTGTAATTGTAAATATTGTTACATTCAATTGTTAAATTTTATATTATATCTTTAGTCCAGAAAAAAATCAGCAGGGAGGGGACAAAATATTTTCCTTTTTAAAATTCACAACATTTAGTTGCGTTTATTTCGTGTATTAATGCTCATTTAATTTTTAATTTAAAAATAAACTAAATAGTAATTCAGATTTCAACTTGAGTACTAAAGTACTACCATAGACATCTTGGTCCTGAGCCTGGACAGAACGAATAACTCTGAAGTAAAATAATAAAATAAATATTTTAAAATTTGGTTGGGATTTTCTTTTATGACGAGGGTGCTCGTGAAATGCTCATGGATCTGTCTGCCACTGCCTTCAGTTGTTCAATTGTGCTTGTAATAAATATGGATTTCCATGTTTTGAGTTAACAGAAACAGTTTAGTTTTTGTTTCTAGCTAAGCGATTGACATTTAAGGCTTTGGAAATCACAGGTAAATATAATCATTGTTACTTTCAATTGTTAAATTTTATATAATGTTTTGAATATAATTACAATTATAATTTATTTTTATATCTTAGATTGCCTGCTGATTAATTTGTTTTGTTTTTAATATTTCTGCTTTCGTGAAAACTAACCTTTCTTCTTTCAGTGATTGATTAATGAATTCCGTGCAAAATTTTTGTATTTTAAACTTCCTGCTACAAATAAATACCTCAATAAATACTCATAATGAATCACTATGTTATGTTGCAAAATTTCGCCAAACAATTGCAGCGCTGAAGAAATAGTATTGTTTTTTCACATTGTTTTTTTCGTTTACGTTCCGGATTTCGTATTTAATTTTGTTCATTAACGTCTAAGTCCTAAACGTCTGTCTCAAGAAATAATACAGACATTTAGACTTAACTGTATTGACAGATTTTTAGATGCGAAATCTTTAAAATTAACATCTTAAAATGATAAAAAAAAATCTAAAGAGTATAAAAACAATTTCCTATGGCGAATTTTAATACTTTAAGTAAATTTTATGGGAATTTTTTTGTTTTATGTAAATAGTGAATTGCAGTGTGTATATTCGTATCCCGACTACATTGGCATATCACTCTGACATTAAAAATATTATAATTAATGGCAATCTGTATTTTCCTAAATGAAATGTATACTAAAGGAATCACTTGATTACAAATATGTATTGATTTGAACGATTCAGTCTAAGAGTGTATCAGTAAAGTGCAGGTTTTTAACATATTAATGTGAAATCATATTAGCAAGGAATGTTTAGTCAAAGGAAAGATTGTCATCACTTTCGGTTACTTTCGGTTGGAAAAAAAAATTAAATACTTTGATAGAATTGACAACAGGTGATTTTTATGATAAAGTAATTAACAAATTCCGGGGGAAAACCACCGTATCAAGTTTATAAAAAGTAATAAAAACATGTTCTTATACCTTTGTTTCATGTCAATGTACCTATTTTAGAATCAAAATAGAATTTATTTTTGTCGTTTTAATATTTGTTCATAATTTTTATGGAAATAACTTCCCTATAAGCAAATGTCGCCTCACGCCACTGGTCAAAATAGATTTATGGCAGTGAAGAGCGTGTGTATTTGAAATCAAGCTTTGACTGAATGAATTTTTTGAGACTAAAAGAACTATAATTGAAGAAGTTTAAATGTAAGAAATTTGAATATTGCCTACCCAATTTGGTTTTCAAAAATATTTTTGATCAAGAAAAGCTTTTTTTTTCTGTGTACATGTGTAAATTTAATTTCTTGAAGAAAAAAAAAGTGCATGTTGAAATTACCAGTAGACAAAACTTTTTCATTTAGAGATACTTCATCTATACTTTCACCCCAGACAACCGGGATGAAGCGTTCAAGAACTCAAGCGTAGCATTAAGCAAGTTAATGAAGCTTTAAGAGCTTATCGAATAAATGAACTGTTTCATAATCATCGTGGGGAAAAAAATGCAAATGAGATTAGACAAATGCTAATGAATCAAGAGAAAGTAGTGTTTGCATTTGAAAATCTGATCTGCTTACATGTTATTCAAATTTCAATAACATTTTATTTTAAATTTGGGTAATTGACACACACCTTACTGAGCTTATGGAATGTTATTGATTTTTTTGTTTTCATTTAATTTTAATTTTTTATTCTACTTATTTTGTTTTTTAAACATCGTATAAGAGTCTTTCTTTACGACTGGTATCAGAACTCTCTAACGCAGTGACTTTATAGATATCGAAAGATTTGTGACTCAAATTTACTATAGATAATGATGAAAAATGACGGAGAATAGAAAATGGTTCTGTATGAACTCCAAATCCATTGGTTGAACCACTGTTTATTAACGTCCCCCTTCGAAGGGGGCACGGTAACCGAGTAACCATGGTCGCGGTTGGCGCTGTTTAAGTTGATGCATGAGTTCGAGTTCTGGTGCTACTTAAGATCCGTTGTAATAAGTTGAAAATAACGGTTGAAGTAAGTTGAATCTGTCGGGACTCAAGTATTCTCCTTGAGATAGTGTGGAAGTTAGGAGAGTAGAGTTCCTGTTGAAATGTCGTCCTTGTCACTAGACTGTGATTAAAGATGATGAGGCTCGTCTTCAAAAATGAAAAAATAACTGCCTGGAGTATGCTTTCCTTTTTAAATTTTTCTTTTCCAAGGACTTATCAAAGTTTCCAAAACTTCAATATTTTAATTAAGAATTTCACATGGTCAAAATATATCGGATATTTCGTAATAACATCAAACTATGAACCAGACCTCGATCGTTAAGCGTTTATATTTTATTTCTAAATGCAATAAAAAATACTCTAAAAAATCACTCTATTTTCTTTCTCTATTGATTGATAGTTTATTAAAATAGAGTACCTAGAAGTAACACTATGGCTATTGACGATGAACTACGCTATTCTGAATCACAATTAAATGAAGAGTTTTGATTGAGTTTTCCTAACAGGAAGAATTTAAGCCCCAACAAACTTAACGTGCAACAGCTACGTAAGACAACGCTTTAGTGGATCAGCATGCGGACCTATGACTGGATTGAAACAGCGCCGACTGCACTCATGACCACTGGTCTACCGCGACCCCTTCTTCATCGGAGTTTCTGAATTCTGGAATGATAGTTTATGGGAAATTTTATCTGTTTAATAATAAAATATTTTGTAATCAGTGTAGGCCGTCCTCATTACTAATTACTCTTAGAACTCCAATGATATGCAACACCTAATGAAAAATTTGTCATGACTTGTAGGATACAGCTATTTAATCTAATCCTGTATAACAGTAATACCACTCTTTGCCCCCTTAGAGGTTTACCATCTTCAGGTAAACATGGGAATCACGACCCCGACGTACCCTAGTATAACGTCTCGGCTACAGAGGCCTCACACAATGTTTGGGGAAGCACACGCCATGGCAGAGCGGTCTTCTCGCTTATGTAGCACGGATGGAGAGTGGGGTACCGGAAGTGTTGACTTCGTCATCTGACCAAAGTTCCATATTATGAGGCGTAATGTTTGCTTGATGATGAAATACTTGAAAGCGCTGAAAACATTCAAGGTCGCTGACCATACACGTCGAACATTGCGGTACGGGCACCGAGATAGGATCTTCCAGGTAGTTTATCTATGAATACATGAAAGTGTGTGTTGGAGAAAATCATGAACAAAAGAAATAAAAAAAAATTGACAAAGGCTATGTCGTGTATACGCAGCGAAATATTTCACAGTGAGACGGTGTTACCTATATAAATTCTGCAGTGTAGCCTGGTATTTAGAGTCGGCATTATTTCAATCGAGTTGTGAGTGAGTGAGAGGTGATGAGGTTTAATGGTGCAAGACCAAGATATGGCTATACTGCAATAAACAATTTATGTAGAGTTTGAAAAATTGGAAAAAAAGATAAAAAATGGACAAGGAGGATTGAAAATAGAGAAGGACCGCTCAGTTGAGGATGGGATTCAGTCGAGTCATGGGTTCGAGTCATGATCTTATGAAGAGTTGTAGTATACCGGAACTAATGGGCATTACATTTGTTCGGACTGAAAGTCCTCGTGTTAGTGAGGAACAGAAGTTAGGAAAGTGGAGTGCCAACTCAGATGTCGTCATTTGATCGTGAATCAAAATTACGTTGTTCGTAGTCAATAGATTTTGCTTTGTGTTTAAATGTGTTGTTAATAAACAATCAAACAATGAACCAACCGTGAAAAAAGATTAAATAATTTTTTGAAGTCCTTCAATTGTTGCATTTAAAAATAAAATATAAACACCTAATGATCGTGGTCTAGTTTATAATTTGATGTTATTTCTATCTTCTGTAAAATGTACCAAATAAGTAGCATATTCCTAAATTAAAATTTTTATTAAGGCGGACCCGATATATTTTTGACCACTGGAAGCTTTCAACTAAAATGTTGAAGAAGTTTTGGAAACTTTGACAAGTCCCTCCGGAAAGAAATCATTTAAAAAGGATAACATACACCTAGGTATCTCTTTTTTCATTCATGACGACGAGTCTTGTCCTCTTAAAATCCGCTCAATTAACGAGAACGGCACCTGAATTAGAACTCATCTCTACCAACTTTGAGCCCTAACAGATTTAACGATCATCAGCACGACATGTCTTAAATAGCACCAGGAATTTAAAACTCTCCCTCCTGACTCTCGAATGGCATGCAAACAGCTCAAGTAACGCCGATTTCGAACATGGGAACGCGGCTACAGTAGCTACTTCAAAATACGACGTTAATAATCGAAAACCCAATGGATTTTTGGAGCTCATGTAGAACTATTCCTAACTCTCCATCATTTCTCACGATTATCTACGGAAAATTGAGTTACGAATATTTTGATACCTGCACTACCATTTTCTGATTCTAACCGGAAAGAAAGACTGGATTGCGATGATAATAGATTTAGAAAATAGATATTATAAAAATATAATGGAAGCAAAAAAAATTAATAACATTCCTCGAGTTCAGTAAAGTATTCAACAATATCCTAGGTTTAAAATAACGTGTTATTGAAATTCGTATTGAATGTAAGCAGATCAAGATTTTCAAATGCAAATACATTCTCTTAAATCATTGGCATTTGCCTAATCTCATTTGCATTGCCAAATGCGATGACGTGTTAGCAGGTCCCTAACCCGGAAACTTCGTAAAGGTAAATGGGAGACAGATAAACCCCAGAAGTCTTTAGGACCTGGGTGGCTAGAGCACAGATTCAAGGAGGGGGAGGCCTAATTGGTATTACGATGCACTAAAAAGTAAATAAAAATTCGCATACTCAGTCCATCATTCCATCAATACATCTTTTTCAGATAAGTTCTGTCTCGTTTTGATCCTAACTGAGATAATCCATGATACAGGAAAGATTTTCAACCTTTGCTTTACTGAGTGTGGAGCGGGATGTTACTCACAGCAAAGGCTAGGAAAATTTCTCTTTGAAGTTAATAATTACATTTAAAGAGCCTTATACATCAAATTAAATTATTTTGCTTTATGTTAACTTCATTTTCAGGTTATTATACCTTCATCGTCAAAAAAAAAAAAAAAAAATTACGCCCGGTACGCAAATGATTAGTGTCAGCTGAGTCAATGCCAATGATATCAACAAACATATAATTTAACCACGCCACTAAGGACACTTTAAAAATTCTTCCTAAGCGCGTAATTATAATTCCAACTAGTGTGTTTGGGCTTAATTTATTGTTTTGGAATTCAGAATGCCTTTGAGAAGAAAATGACAGCCATTTGAACAGTTTAATGCCTTTGAGAAGAATAGCATAGTAGGACTACATGAAGGTAGATGATCCTTTCATCAGACAGCGCGTCATATCTGTCCCGCAGATGTTGCAATTGTTCCGTTGTTGGCAGCATTAGTTTAGTTTCCAGGAAGTTATCGCTCACGACAAGTGAGCTCATGGAGAGCTTCAAGGATTACAAATAAAGAATATCGAAAAATTGACCAGCAAACGCGAATCACACTAACTATTACAATTCCGAACTTTATGAGAAGGGATGGTCTCTGTGCATCATCTTGTAAGTGCCTATACCTTTAACACACGGCTGCATACTTCTGGATTTCTTGTATGGAGATCTTTACGGTTATTGCCCCTAACACAACAGTAATGTCGCCAAAGACTGCAATGGTGCCAACAAAATAGCAGCAGATCATCTTTAGTGATGAATCTCGCTTTTGTCTTGGTGGAGAATGATAACCATCCCCGAGTGCAAATGCAAATGGTCGATGCCCCGATGAATGATTTGTTGTCATTCGTGACACATCTAGAGAGTACAGATGGCATGTGGATTGCAATTTCGTACCATGAACTATCACCGTTGGTATTCATCAGAGTAATGGATAGTTAATGATGGAAATGTTCGAGCAGAGATGAGGGGAGAAAAATGAAGTTAGATCCAAACTATCCGTGCCCTAATTAATGGAATATATTGCTGCAAGAACAAAAAGAGTGTTAATGCAGGAACAATTCGACGAATTTTCCAATCTGAAGAAATTCAAGGCATTGACAACCGAAGCGAATCAAAGGAAAAGACTGAATTTTGTTAATGAATAAACCCATTAAGATTTTTATTTTTGAAACACTGTTCTTTTTACCGATGAGAGTAAATATAATGCTTCCGGATGTAATGGACATGGTAAAATTTGACAGAGCAGAAACAAAGAATTGACACTCATAAACTGCGTTTTTACAGAGAAGTGTGGTGAAGAAAGAGTCTAGGTGTGGGTTTCAGAGTGTTGGTACAATATAAAAAATTACAATATAAAAAAATACTGCAGCTTTTTAGTTTCTATAATTTCAATAAAATGTCATATTAGGGTATACACTGACTTTTGTGACAGATTGTATACGTACTCGTTTACACAAATCACAAAAAGGGGGTTTCAAATGCTTGTTTTGCGACGATAGAAGTAAAGCTCGACCATTTTTAGAACTCTACTGTTAGTGTTGATGTACACCAAATTTACGGTATAACAGTTCTTGTTGTAATGCTAAGATCTGGATTGCCATTTAGCTTTTCTAAAGTAACTTTTATAAGTTTCGTCATATCATCCTTTCTTGGCTCTAAATAACCAAATGATAGTAGAAATGTTTACAATACATAGACATACCTCGTCTTTCAACTACTGAAATTTTTTTTAACCAGAAATTTATTTATCTTAACTTTTGGATTTAATTACAGACGTAATTAATTGTTAATTTTCAAACGGATATTTATATGAAATGTAAGTCCTGGGAAGGGAGCTCATTCATTAATATACTGTTAAATTACCTAAACAGAATTCTCGTGGTAAAATAAATTTTTATCACATGAATGAAATTAGTCTCATATATTCAATGGATTGTAAATATATGGAAAATCCTCGCAAGGGATAAAAAAAATTCTTGTTAAAATCTTTATTAACAAGAATTTCATTAATCATTAATTTTGATCATTAATTATTAATCATTCATTTAATTAATCTTTCAATGCTTCTAATTACTGATGTAATATTTTAAGCTTTATAACAACAAAAACACTTTTCATATCTTTCAAATCGTTATGTATAAGCTATAATATATTAAAGAGCACATGAAAGCGCAGCTTTTATGGAAAAAAGAATTATTTTACAAAAGGTTACACAATGAAAATATATCATAGAGAAAAGGTAAATTATTGCCAGCAAAACAGTTTCATTTCACTTACGATTGCAAAAATTCAATTACCAGTTAAAATGGAGAAAACACATAGCGAGATGGATTCCATAGTCGAAATTCACTCCTTTTGAGGTAATGATAAAAGAGATTACTACCTCAGAAGCAGTATTCGCATGTATTAGGGTGTAAACAGAAAGAAGGAAAAAAACGTGACTAATTTTTTTTATCGGTTCGTGAAAAAAATATATTATTCTACGAAAAAACAACTCTAGTTTTTCCAAGTTTCGTAATACCGGTTTGTTGTGAGAAATAAATCAATGAGTGCGTTTTAGATCGCCATTATTTCACACTTCATCCATCACCCAGGAAGATTTTAGAGCCCGGGGCCCCTGAACGGACAAAAAGAAATGAAACTGATTCGCTCTAATAATTTCCGCCTTATTAAACGCGAAAAAGTTACACCAGCAATTAAAGAGAGCCTTATCATTGAACTCATTTTGCAGCTTTTGTTTTTGAGAAAGAAAACGGGGAAATATGTTCTATTGTTCAATAAGAATAATTTTACGCCTTTTTTTTTTTGTTTTGATCAAATTGGTGCAGAACATTCTGAAGGAAACATGCTTTCTTTACCTATTACAGCAATAACGAAAAGAGTACCTTAATTGCATCAAAGAAAAAAGCAGAATAAGAGCAGTAAGAATGGACATTCTTTTTTGTTTGTAAATAAACCTTAATTGTTCAAAATGATTGCGAAAACGTAATAATTGCTACTTTTAAATGCATATTTGGACTTTAGTCTGCTTTTGTGTTGAATCCGTGATGATAATGTTATTTGTATGAAGTTTATAGAAATACTTGTATTCATTTCACCCTCAAATACTCATTTCTGCACTTATTTGAATTCGTAAAATTCAAAAGCGAGGAAAAGACTATTTCTTATATTTGCTTTTTGTTTTATTTGAAAATAAATTAAATAATCATTTTACCTCCCTTCGACTTCTTAAAACTTAGTACTAGTACTGTTAAGTCTTTAAAGAAAATCTCAGAATTCCAAGGCTTTCCACAGAGACTTGTAAACAGATGCCAGTAAATAGACCTCCAAACTTGAAATTTAACAAATTATAATTATGACGGAGATTATTTACAAAAAAGTAAATTTTATAGTAATTTCAGAGGTTTTTTTCATTCAGAGTCATCGCTTCCTCCCCTTTCTTTTTATAATACTATAATAATCCTTTAAAATACAAAACATTTTAATGCAGCATAACGATACTAACTGAAACAATAAAATGAAACAAAGCAAATGATTTTGTGATGAAAACTCAAATTAGTATATAGATATTAAAATGAGAGCAAACGATAAAGTATTAAAGACCATAAATGATAAAATGCTGATGATAATATTCTTTTCACAGTTAGTATAATGAAATAAATATTAGTATACTAATCTATTCTCATAAAAAATAATATTTTCAATGATAAAATAAAATTAATATAGCCGCTGTTTTTTATTTTTATGAATATGTTTCATTTCAATGAAAAAACTGTATGGAATGAATTTTGTCTTTGAGAACAAAGATTTATGTGTTAAATAGAAAATGTCGAAAAATTTCACTTGATTATAATACATATGCCCATTCATTAAACCGCGTCTTTAAAATTTAGAAAACTTTTATGAAAAACGAGTCAATCTCTCACTTTTACATGTTAATACATTTAGCATTAGAGTATAAGTGACAATATATGAAGCATGTTTTGATGGGAGAAAAAGAATAGAATCCATCCGAAATGAGTAATATAATACGAGTAAATTACGGTGTACATAAGATAATAAAAAGGAAATTTAATATTAATAATGTTTCGTTTCAAAAGTAAAAAGTGTTTGAGTTATAATTCTATTTTTTTTAGAATGTTATACGAAGCAGCCGTTGTAGATTTGGTTGTTTCTGACGTAAACAATGAAATTAACTGTGAGTAGAAAAATAGGGAAATAGTATTTCAAGAATTTAGAGAACTATATAAAGTTGAAAATATTCAAAAATATTTTGGCATTAGGTTACAAAATATTTTTTCATAACAATGATTCGTTGGTAGATGATTATTTTTTCGTTTATCGATTTTTTCAAACTAATGTTTTAAGCGAAAAAGAAAACATTCTTTATTTCATTTACTTAATCCGATAACAGTACTGAGGGAACAAAGTCTCTAATTCCACATGGGAGCCTTAAAATGAAAACATTCATGGTTAAAGAGATCTTCTAAGGCCGTGACCCAGAACTGCCATGCATGAGGTTTTAAAAAACAATTTGAACAATTCGATTGAATCGTTTGTCGAAATATCATTTTATGCATTTTGAATTTTGTCATAGAACATCTGATCACGTTTCACGTGGATTTTTAAAAATTTAAGATGAGAAAAGAATGAATAAAAACAAATTTACTTACCGAAGTAAAATTTCTCCGGAATTTCATTGTCGTCGCAGCATCGACCACAGCTGTAAATAAATAAAGAAACGGAAATCAATACAAAGATACGGCACTAGTATTATATCGCAAGATTTAATATATTCTCGATTATAATTTTTTTTTATTATCGTGATTTGACAACGAACTACTGACAACGGGTCTTGGTATTTTGAGACAAGGTCAGATGATGCGATGAGGCTAGAATCTCTACCATGATAAATGTTGTCTGTCAGCCATTTTGAATTCCTGAAAATAATGTTCACCCTATGAAGTTTTGAATCATCTCTTCAAATCTAGGTAATTGTACTTATTAAATTGCAATAAGGGTCATTCGAAAGTAATTTTATGACTTTTTCAGGAATTTTTGTGTATATGTTTTAAATTCTTTAAAAATATTTAATAATAGATTCTAAAATCATAGGGAAACCATTATGAAACAGAAAAATTGTTTATTATTTTTTTTTATCCTTTTGGATACACTTTATTGCATTGAAATCAATAAAAATCTATATTTTAGAAGTTCCGTACACAATTAACATAATATTTACAAATTAAAAAAAAATCGCTGATAAAAAGCCTTTAATGTTCAAGGCCCACCTCACGTGGACTTTGGAGCTTTTTCTAGTGGATCTGCAACTTCTTTACTATTCTTCTCGACAGTTTGAAACAATATCAGGAACTTACGATTCTGTCTTATTATGGGATACTCTGAACGGTATTAACACCTGTCGGGCCTTTAATGCTTCAGATATTTTAGAATATACAGGATAATTGCAAAATAATCATCGGAATTAAAGTTATGTTTCAAAAAGTATTACAACACCTAATCAAGCAGAGAATTTCTTCAAGTTTGTTTTCAAGCAGATACAAATGTTCTACATGTCATCTTTGTGTTACACGACACACATCTATGTATATGGTAGTCCAATTATTCCCAGGGACATTGGAGCATGCGATTGTTCGTATTGAATGCACTGCCGTTTCGGAAGTAAAATCTTCCAAATGGTTTGGGATACCCTGTTCATGGCTAGAGAGACATGTAAATTTTTGTAAATATATATATATATATATATATTTACAAAAACGAGTATAATTCAATTTCCAAACCTTTTCTTCCAATTCTCTTTGGATTCCCGTGTGTTAAGAGAAACATCCCGAACCTCTTTTAATCGCTGAAGTAACAAACTTATTCGAGGAACTCCTTCCATCTTAGCATAAAAGCGTTCTGCCTGATCTAACGTTTTTTTCCGCTCTGCTGGCACTTGCTCTGCCACGCATTCTAGTTCGTTTATATTTTCGTCATGGCTTGGAATTTTATAAAATACCTAAAATGCTCCAGAATCATTAAATAAAATAAAACATTCATTGCTATTAAAGACTTCCTTCTTTTGCTGAATATCAATATCATTAATAACATCGCAAAGACGAGTCATATATATATATGATATATAATTTTAAAACCGATTATTTTGTAATCACTCTAGATACAAACAAAACTAACTGAACAGGCCTTTATTTTTCAAAGTTATAGGTAAAGCGGTAACAGTTATATAGAAACTCATGAATTGTTATTCATGGGTTGATAGTTTTGTTTTTTATTTGATTGATTTATTACTAATAAATCAAATTACAATTCTATAACACGTAAGATAGACTGATATTTTTATGACGTTTCACAGGAATGAAATGACATACTAGATAACACATCAATTATATTAGTAATTTTTAACTGATTGGTATTTCATAAAATCGAAATGCGCACATTCTACGCCATGTAGATTTTAAAGAACTTTCCTCTGATTATATATTATTACCTTATTTTTAAAAAGTCACGAATCAAACGACGCATGTTTACGGAAAAAAGGTAATTTTTTTTTGTCTATGAACCATATTATAATTGTTTTTGTTCAATATCCGTTAAATAAATGTATCTAGTTCACCGCACGTGCTGTTTTGAATTTTATATGGATAAAATATTTTAAGTCACCTCCTCTACTCATACTTCCCAAAGTTAACGAGTGGGTGCGGGAAGTGCATGTATTTAAAAAACAAACAAAGAGCGATAGATATCGGGAAATATTTTCGAGTAAAGTTCTCTAGAAACTGTTTTTGCGGCTTATTTTTAACATGAAAAGACCAGACGTCCTTGAGATATATATCACATTCGGAGACATAAAAAAACCAGAAACGCTTGGAAACGGAAAAACTCGAAACCGGTAAAGATTTCGGAGCGTAATTTGAAACAATTTTAAGGTAACAAAAAAACCTAGCGCAGATGTAAATCTATGGAATGTATTTCAAATGTTTCATTATTATTATTTTGTTGCAGCCAAGGTAAATGTTGATAAGAAAACAGCATGTTTTAATGAATAATTCTAAGCGTTAGATTTAATAACATTAGCATCACGTATGCATTACCCGTTTTTGAAGTGGTATATATAATCCCATTTCTCTAATTTTTCTCCCTTTTAATGATTCAATTAATCATTATACAATTTTGGGGTCGCCTTTGATTCGATGAAAAACGTAGTTATTGGAGCACAATAAATTATACCGTTTTATAAATAATAATCATTTAAACGTTAAGAAATAAATGCATATATAATCGTCAACTTGTGATTGACGCGATTGATAGGGCTTTCGTCCTTATTATCAATTTGCAATTCCATTTTTAATCACCCTGTATTAGAAACAGTGGGGAAAAAACAATGTATGAAACTTTTATTCTGAAAGTTGCGTAAGTCCATTTTCCAAAAATGAATCAAGCTTGCTATTTTCAAACATTCCTTTCTACCATGTACTAATATAATGAAAACCACTTTGATAAAAAAAAAAACTAGTTATAAGATTATTTATTAGGATCAATACGTAAGATATTAACAATAGACTTCAGTAGTATTAGGACTCGAACTCACGGCTGGTTGAAGCAACGCCGGCCATGAAACCAAGACCACTCGGTTACTGATATGCACCAGGCTGTTAATATAATGATTCATTTTGCTCTTTTAGTGAGTCCCATTTAAGAGTTCAAACATATATGAAAACTGCTATGCAGCAAGAGTTTGAAATAAAAAATATATTTAATGTCTTATTATTAAAGTTGTAATGTTCTATTAGCTCGGATAAGGATTTTTTAATTAATAGTTCCGTTACATATATAATTATAATTATTTAAACAAGTAATTATAACGATCACCAATGTGATAAAAATTGATAAAGGTAACTCATACATGCATTATAACTGAGTAACTCTTTTCGAAAATTTCCTGAGAGGTCATGGTCTCGATCTTGCAGCTAGCGCTCATTCTATCAAGTCGAGGCTCGAATCCCGATGCCCCTTAAGACCCACTATGTAAATCTGTCGAAGCTTAAAGTCCTAACGTTTGTGTGATGTGTAAGTTTGTAGAGGAGGATGCAAGCCCATGTGTTGTCCTCGTCACGTAACCGAGACTCAAAATGACTCGATTCATTGCCAATACCCTTGTGTTACTGCTGAGCGCGACATTAATAAACAATCAATCAACTTAAGTTTTTTTTATGTTTATTTAAATGTAAAGTGGCAGAGGTACGTTTCGTAATTACGCAACTCACGTAGAAAACCACTAAATTCCTTCCACATACGCAAATCTATGAGGAATGAAATATAAATTACGAGATATTAATTTCAATGTAACATTTCTTTATTAGAAAAAAAAGTTCATTTTTTAAAATATTTCATAAATTGTACACTTTATTTAAATTTACTTTTTATTTAAAGGGAAATTGGTATTTCGTGGACTTAAGCTTTGTTAATAAGTTGTAGCTTTATTTCATTCGTTTTAAAAGTGGCTTGCATTCATTTACAACCATCGTAGATTCAATAATGGCTAGTTTGTTTCCAACCAGTCGTAGGTTCGAGTCTCGATGCCACTAAAATCCCGTTGTTTAGAGGGGGTGATGTGCGTTAAATCTTTCAAGGCTCAATGTCCTTACGATGGGTTGGAGTGGAGATTTCAAGAGTGCGGTTCCAGCTTATGTGTCTAGCTCGTCACATAAGCTGGCACCGCACTAGGTCGAGGCTCAAAAGGACAAGCTCCATCGTTAATAATCCTCATGCTACATTTGAGCATGACGTTAATGAACAATCATTATAGAGTGAATAAGTGACAGAGATTGTGCCGCAAGAGCCAAATTTGGTTAAACTGCGCCAAATACTTCTTTACACTGTAATTTAGATAGAAAACGGTAGAAGTTGAGTAGTTGGAGGATCGAAAATAGAGAAAGACCGCTAGGATATCCCGGGGGATGAGTGAATCATGAGTTTCAAAGACAGTATAAGTCCCATAGGAAAGAAAAAAGATTGCTGGGAACCTCAGGATCATGATGTCCATATTTATTTAAAGAAGGTTTGTACCTGAGGGAAATCAATCAAGAAACGAGATGATCACTCGGCTACCGCGACCTAATAGAGAGAAACAGATATCCCTTAAAAGTAATTACACTATCTAAATTTGTTATCTTTCAACAGATTGCTGATTGATTGAGTATACGGGGTACTGAACAACACAAAGAATATAACGTACTTGATTACTCTTGAAGTCACATAAAAGAAGAAAGATTCAATGGATTTTTTTAAACCTTTAAATCAAGATATCAAAATAATTTTAACCCTATCGCAGAGGTCTTCAAACTAGGTTCCCCTGACCTTTGACAGGGGTTCCGCAAGTGATCACTATTTGCTTAATCAAAGCGCCAAAATTTTAGTAAAATTTTAATTTTAATAAAAGATCGAATTCTTATAGGCAGTTTGATTGTGAAAATAAATATAATTAAATATTTTATGGATAAAATAAAATCTTAAGCTTTGTAAAAGTCTCGTGCTTCAAATATTTTAATCGAGACACATTAAATCGCATATTAGTCTCCATTCTTTGGCTTAGTCAAGCATCTCAAACTGCTCTGATATGGAGATTTAGAGTCGTTGGCTCTGGAGCTCCAGTAAAGCCTGTCAACCTATCTTTGGCTCAGTCGTTTTGTCTCAGATTGATATGTCGACCGGCACTCAATTGAAACTAAAATTTAATCAAGTCAATATTATGCATTTTTGAATTGACATTAGAAAAGAATAACCTGAAATTTCCAAAAGAGCTGTGAAACATCTAACGTCATTTGTTTCAACCTATGTATGAAAAAATTCTTTCAAAACAAAAACAAAATATAAAAACGGATTGGGTGCTGATGAGGACATAAGGTTGTAGATATCTACAATTATTTAAGACGTAAAAATACTTTGGAATAAAAAAAATCACAGCCAAGCCATTAAAAAAATATTTTTATAAATTCGTTATGATTTATAAATTATTGTTGCTTTTGTTTATTATTCATATAATGCATTTTAAAAAAACCAAAAACTCCATTAGCTACCTTTACATTCATTATCTTATTAAGATGTTTGTATTGTCATAAAATAATGATGCAATAATAATTTTGAAAATTTGAGTAGAATAAATTTTGATATCCTATTTCTTCTGCTCTTGGATCAAAGAGTTCCTTCAAGAAAACGGTAAGCTCAAAGGGTTCCCCAAAGTGTAAAAGATTAAGTACCTCTGCCCTACTGTATATTTGAAAGAAAAACGAATAAATTGGCTTTAAATGATAGTCTTGATTGTTAAGTCTTGAAAAATTTATTGAGAAACAAAAAACAATGCGTAAAATACGTCCAATTCCGTTCTGAATACAAACACTACATTGAACAGAAAACTTATTATCTTCCTTCAAAATGTTTTTATGCTATTTTATGAAAAGGGAAAATAATATGTATTTGAAAATTTAAGAAAATCCTACACGCAATCTAAATAAAATCAATTTATCGATATTATTAAATGTTTCATTTTCGAATTGTTATTGAAAATTCAAAATTGAACTGCTAAGGAAGACATGAAAAAATAATTTCTAATAAAAAATTCTGAACATATCCATGCCCATTGTTAAACATTCTTTAGAAGTTCTTAAATTTGCAGATACACAGATGCTATCAAAATAAATTCACGAGACGACGAAAGGTTAAAGATTGATTCCAAACGCTGAAAAGTCGTCGACCCCTTTCCGAAAGGGGTTTTTCTCGACCTGATTCTTCTGCCGCCAAAGAAGAAGCGTCTTCTATTTCAGAATTCTATTTTTCCAATTTCTATTTCGGAAGCGATGTTTATTTTTAATCGAATCCAATTTCATGGTGCGGAGATTCTGCCTCGCCGCTCCAGTCCACTGACTCCGTACATCCTCGGAAGAAAGGGCAGTGGCAGAAAGATGATTGCTTTTTTTCCTTGCTATTGATTTTTAGAAAAAACCTCGATAATCTAAACAGCAATAGATTGTTTTCCTTTGCTGTAGCAACCAAAATGTTACAATCATCAGAAATTTCACTGATTGATTGTTTATCAAAGTAAGAAGCAGCAGGAAGGCTATTGGGGACGAAACTCGTCGTTCTGAGCCACGGTCAAGTGACGACACCTGAATTGTCACGCCAATGTGAGAACTCTGAGCCTCGACAAATTTAAGGTACATCAGCCCCTCAACATGACGTGTCTTTAGTGGAATCGAATCCACCATTCGGTTGAAGCAGCAGATGCCATGAGCTCACGGTCAACAATTTAGCAGTACAGTATCACTTGATTAGTTACAAGTTCCAGGCACCAAACATAGTTAGGGAAAGAACCATTGAACTTAAAATTAAATTGTGCCTTTCCGAATGATAAAGTTTGATGAGAATTAGTTTAGTTTAGTTTTTTTCATTAACGTCGCACTAGAAACAACAAGAGGGCTATTGGCGACGGACCTCGTAATTTTGAACCACGGTCAAGTGACGAGGACGACACCTGAGCTGGCACCTCCCTCTCCTAACATCCACACCACGCCAATAGGAGGACTTTGGACCCCGAACAGATTTAACGTGCATCATCCCCGGCTACACGGCGGGTCTTTGGTGGCCAAGGATCGAACTCGCGACTGAATGAAAACCGCCGACCGCGAGTCCACGACCTTGACCACTAGGCTACCGCGGCCCGTTTGATTCCAGAAACGCACTTTTCAATTACAGCTTTTATAGCAAGTGATTTACGTAATAGGAGGAATAACGCGTAACAATATGCGCCTAGAGCTTTTTTCAATTGTAATACATTATAAATGGTCACTTTATGTTTTTGAAGAAGACTTCGTTTAGTGAACTTCTCGTAACTAACCACGAGAATGATTTTTAAAATCTCCTTGTTAGAAATGGGGCAACACTCTTTAATATTGTCCAGTAATCTTTTTTTCCCCATACAAGTTATGCATATGATGCCCTTCGCTTCCCAAAAAACTGTAGCATCATCTTCGTCTTCTTTGGAGCAGATTTAATGAAAACAATACGTTGTTTCGATTTATATTTGGTTTGTTAGTATGTTATGAGGAATTCAGGTCTCATCGACGGCGACAACTCGATGTGGCAACAATCAAAAAACTAATTTATGAAACATAGTCCAATTTTCTTTAGTACCGTTAAAAATGTGGCACCACATCATTAACTATCGTGTTACTGAGAAATGTTCAACTACACAATCAATCAGTTAAGTTGAAGTAGGTTTATTATGGAGGCTTTAACTAGGAAAATTATTTGCCGAGATGTACTCGTATTTAGCCATGCATATAACATTTTAAAAAACTTGGAAATGTAATTATTATATCTATCAGATGATAAAATCAAGCAGCTTTAGTTTAGTTTAGTTTTAGTTTAATTTTTATTAACATCGCACTAGAAGCAACACGAGGGCTATTGGCGACGGACCTCGTAATTTTGAACCTCGGTCAAGTGACGAGGACGACACCATCAAGCAGCTTTACCTAGGAAAAGGTATTTCTATATCTATATTTCATGTTTCTCAATTAATTCCATTTATTACGACAAATATTGATCCCGATTGCAAACTCAAAAGGTAAGTGTATCAGATCGGTGGAACAAGGCCATATCGAATGGTTCGCTTTTCTAGTCCCTTATCTTTCCTTTGCCTGTGACATCGCGCATTCAGTAATTAACTCGATAGCAATCAAAAACTTTCATCACTCGGCATGATCGAAAGGGAAAAGGTTATTTTAATCCATTTCAATTTCACAGTATGAAGATTTTACATGCTGATCGATTCACTATTACACTGTTGAGTGATTTTCCTCCTTGGGGAAGAAGGATATAATAGTGGCAATCAGATGCGTTTAATATCTTTTTTTTTCCATGATAACAACTCTTTCAGTTAGGAAAGTGTGAAATTAAACACGATACAAAACAAGCAATCTCGTCAAGCTACTGGCAGTCAGAGATCAAAATAAAAGGAATGGTATTTAGAAACCACCATCTTGAGAAGAGCATTTGCTCTTTGGCTGGAGATCGGGGTGAAATAAATAAGAATGTAACATTCATTTCTCTAAGAGTGAATAAAACATTAATTTAAATCTTCAAATCTGAAATAACTTTTGGCTGTCGGTGACATACGTCTGGATGCCCAAAAGTTCTTTCTCTATTTTTGACACTTCAGTTTACTATTCTATTTCCTTTTTCTTACTTTTTTACATTTACAGAGTTTTGTCTAGATCACAGATACGTGGGTTTTCCTAAATTGACTTGTGTTTGGTGCAGTTTTGTTAAATATGACAATTGAGTCTTAAAACTAATAATCAATAGTTTGTGGAGGAGAGTCATGAACGGAAATTTATCTTGGTTTATTGCATCGGCTGAAAGGGTGTATTTTGGTATCATATTAGTGTAGCAAAATAAAAATTCGACTAAATGGTGATTGATTGCTTCATAGCATATTAACTAGTCGCAGAAAAAAACTGGCGAGCTATTGGCGACGAGCCTCGTAATTTTAAGCTTTGATCAAGGGACGAGAATGACACTTGAGTTGCTCCTCTACTCCAAATTTCCACACCGCGACCATGGAAGGACTTGGAGCCTCGGCAGATCAGCTCTGCTACACATCAAGGCTTTAGTGTCATCTGTACTAAAACCATGACTCGACGGGAAGAGTGCCAGCTGCAAGCTCACGACCTTGACCAATCGGTTACCGCGGTCACTCGATTAAATGGGGAATGGAATTGTTTCATAAGACAAAAAGTTCACACATAGCCGAAATTTGTTGAATGAATGATGTCAGCCGCCACATAAATGGTAATTAAATACAGACCTCATCTTCTCTTTTTGTCAATTGGTCACTTGATCATCTCAACCGACACGAAACTCTCCATATTTCCGGACGATAGTTTGTAAAAATGTTATGCAATAAAAACACACCTCCCCTACCTACTACACCACTACTCATTCTTTGATGGAATCGAAATTCTTGTGAATCTGATACTGATATTAAAAATTCTTGCACCTTCATCTGCCATGCCATTTTTGTAATTTAATTCACCCACGATATATATTGTGCAGCTCTCGTCCTATTGAACTGGCCCCAACCCGGATAGTCGCTAATAGCGAAATCAACAGAACCAAACAGCACCTCTTGTATGATGTGCTTTCCAAATTTGCCTCCGTCCGCGCTGAAACAAAGCCCGTGCTCAAGAAAAGAGTGAATCGTCAGAGCCGAATTGTAACCTGCTTCCTTTACCTCAATTAGTACTGCGACCTTTCAGCGCGAGCGCTCGGAGTTTAATTGCGTCCATTGCGCAATCTCACTGACCTCCTTGCAGCCGCGGCGGTCATTCGGCAGCGATGGGAAAAGAACATTGTTGCTAATTGGAAGCTCGTTGCGAAACCGAAGAGAATTGAGACGGATCGATTTTCTCATCTAGACGATTCAGAGTCGGTATGACAGAACTCTTAAAACTTTTTTGTTTATGGATGTAGTGACTATTCATTTAACCCTTTGTTATGGAACAGGACCATTAGTGGAAATATGTGTGAATTGGCTGAAAACCAAATTATGCAATACTGATTAGTTTATCGGCTGGATTAGCGTTGTTCAACAGCTACTCGCCGGCTCTTAATGATTCTGAACCACTGTCGAGATCCTGAAGTGGTTTTTCCACACTACGGAAGGATTTTAAGGCCCAGTAGAACTCAATGTGCAGCAACTCCTATTATTGGTTTTTAGTTGAATCAATTTTTTACACACAGTGTCGTTCTCACTCTACGAGTACTTGTACTATGGACGAAAAACACAAGGAACTCCTACATATACGTACATATATTTATTGAACTATTACTTAAGCAAACGCACACTTGACTTTGAAAGACGCATATTTAAAGAAAAAAAAATTCGTATCTCTAGTGTTCTTTTACTTTCCAAATTCCAAGGGAAATGAATGGAAATATCTGTTCCGAAAATCATGTGTCCAATATCAAGTGAATAAAACTCCGATTTTGAATTCTGAGTTCTTGAGCATCAAAAATCTTTCGTGCAAAATAATAGAAGTTATTGCATCAGACTTCTTGAGGTTCGTTATGGAAGTTGAGAAAGAGACAGAGATTCCTTTTTGGTATTTCCCTCGTCATTTAAGAGAGGTTCAAAAAGACGTCAATGGGGATTTGAGCATGAAACTTCTTAGAAACATTGCCATCTTGGCTATGAGCTCGCTCCCTTATCTACTGGAATACCGCTCGCATATCAACGGATTTTCTCGTATTGAATTAATCACGTAATTAAAATGGCATTCGAATTGAAACCATGCCTCTCCTAAATTTCATTCCACACCGCAATGGGATTTTGAAGCCTCTGTTGGTTTTCTTCAGAAATAACTCCCTAAATAATATTCTTTCCAGCAACTGCTTGCCTACGTAACGACTTCAAATAGAAATAGCGTTTCTCATATGTATCTTTGACGGCGAACTCTTGTATTTCGAACTTCCCGAGTTCTCATGTACTTCTACGATAGAGATATCATTTGTTGAGAATTATTTTACAAAAACTGTCTATTCTTCAATCGGATTTTCAATATGTAGGAGTTACTCCATCATGAATCACTTCCATGATTCCTGATTATCAAATTTTGGCACAAGGCCACTAACTTGGACCTCAGATATTTTTTTTTATCAAACTATAGAAAAATAATTCGAAATAAAAACCAACGTTTTTAAATGGTGGCAAAGTTTAGTAAAAAAATTATTAAAATATTAGTTAAAACTGGTCGCAAATATCTAAATATTGCATTGTTAAGCAAATAAGAACGGTTCCCAAAATTTCAGAGCTCTAGCTTGATGGGAAGTTGGTTAAATTAACAATAGACAATTTGACGACACACTAATACACATACATACAGACACACACCAAGTGAAATACATAACAACGTTAAAACTAACTAAAATTAATTAATCCGGTAAATTAAAGGGTTGGAATACAGTTTAGTCAAACCACTCTTGGAGACAGGAATTATTTGGCGGTATTTTGCCAAATGTTGCTAAATTGGTCCGCTTCGCGGACCAATTTAGCAGCCAAAAAAAAAAAAAAATCGCCAAGTTTGGCAATTATTCAAATTGCGACAAGTGATTGGGATAAACTGCATTATTTAAAAAAATATGAGTTAAAACTTGTCGCAAACGTCTAAATATTGCATTGTTAGGCGAGTACGAACGATTCCCAAAATTTCAAAGCTCTAGCTTGATGGGAAGTTGGTTAAATTAACGATCGAAAATTTGATGACACACCAAGTGAAATTCAGAAAAACGTTGTAAAATAAGTAGATGTTAAAGGAAAATGGTATTTTATTTGTGTGTGTGTACATTAAAACTGTATATAATATTTCCTTCAGTAGATTTAGATGTGACAGATAAAATGCTCCTGAAGACAAAGCATAAATTTATTTAGTTTGATTCATTAAAGTTCCTTTTGAGTTGGGCAAAGAATTAATAGAAATGTATGCACCTCTTTCAAACTGAAGGACGGTTAAATGATAAAACCAAAATCTTTGCTAGTTTTGCTCTTTAACTAGAAGCTTTTTAAATTGCTACTCGTTAAAAGAACTAATTTCTCTAGTTTTGAAGAAATAATATCTCCTCATAGCTAGACAAAGTTTAATACATAATGAAAACCTTGTAAGCTTATTCAAGCACAAACAAACAAACAAACAAAAATGGCGGAATCTTTAAATAATATTCAAAACATATTCAGGAGTATAATAGCCTTCGTTTCGCTATATCCCATAAAATCAAACAATCAAAGTATTCAATAACATACTAGTTTTTAACTAAATAAATATTAACAAACTTTTACTTGCAGTGGAAAATTCATTTAGACTATTTAAATTAATAACCAAACTGCATGTACATCGAATAAAGCAAATTAACCTTCAAAAATTCTTTGTACTCCGTTCTGACATGCTTTGAGAATTTGTTTTGTGAATATGAACAAAATATCCAGATTTACGAATAAACTGTGCTGAATGATGTCTTTGTCATGTGGATCACGAAGGAGATCATTAAATACAGAATGATTTCTTGTGCGATCCTCTAATCCATAAAACTGCGAACAACTTAAGCAATTTCATTTTTATGTTATTCTCTTCGTACTCGTGCGGAATAAATTGACCCATAAATGAATACATAATGCTCCTCTTTTTCTGCACGAAGAAATTTTACGACATGATTTTGAAAAGTTATATGTACTCTTGCTTTTTTTAATATGACATTTCAATTACTTGGAACGTATACAATAAAACTGCTTAACCTTTACATAACTTTTCAAGAAGCAGTTCCGTAGGAAATTTCAACTTGTTGAGGAAAAATTTTTAAAAACGTGCAGACTTGTAAGACGTAACAAAAGATTGTAAACTTGAAGAGGAAATTTTAAAATTTAAAAAATAAAAACGTGTTGTAATGATTTTAAAACACGTTGTATTACTGTGTCAATTATTTATACACCAAAGAGTTTCTTTGTTAAACCTGGTATTAAACCTTTTTTGATGTTTCAAACTAATTTTTCAACTTGGATTTCCTGAAAGGGACGCTATTTTTTCAAAAACATTTTTTTAAAAAAACTTCTTTATAGTAAAACAACTAATTGTAAAGGAACCATTGAATGTAGAGAGATCTTAGGGTTGTTGCTTCAGGAAAATAAAAACTAATTAAATGTGTTCTAAAATGCTTACGTTATATTATATATTCGAGCAGTAAAACATCATTAAATGCAAAGCGATTGCGTAAATAACTTTCCCACGAAAAATTTAGAATAACCCGGAAAATTTTAAAACAGTCCTTTATTACTTTTTCTTAAGTTTCATTTTGAAACCTATTTCCTTCAACAGTTTGCAGTCTTATGATTCGAAACACAAAATTCTGAAGAGAAACAAGTTTCTTCTAGGCCCAGTTTTCTTTGTTTATATAATCAACTTCTAATTCTTAAATATGTGTCTCAAACGACCAGTCGAATGGTCAGCAATTAATAACCAGATTCCTCCGAAACTTCTAGATGTGTCATGAGGTACTTGCTTGGTATCGTCAATTTGGACATATTTCAATTGATTGTTTATTAACGTCACATTCAACAGCATAATTAGTTACGAGTGTAAATGAATTATCTGAATAAGGGATAATAGCTTCTGTTGCTTTATATCCCACAAAAAACAACCAATTATCTGAATTATATAAGCATATAAAAATAAATACATATTGTAGCCATTTAGCTCATTAGTTCATTTAGTTAAATATTAGTTATATAGAAAGATAAATATACTGTGCTGTTTCAAACTCTATTCAAATACAATTCACTCTTAATTTTTAGTTATGGATCTACTCTTTCGTTACGTCACTTTGCAACAAACAAAAAAAATGCACTATTGAAAATGGATTAGAATCAACTGATAAGAAAAGATTTGCATTGCTGACAATTTAAAAACAGATAAGCGCATATGGCGAAACGGGGAAAGGTTCTTATCTACATTAGATGGAGAAATTTGCACACGAATTACTCAAATTTTCAACCACTTAAATCAGGGAGAGAGAGAGAGCTTGTTGTTGGCTTATGAAGACGGATTTACAAAATTATAATTAAAAATTTACGTTAAATATTGTGCACGGAATGTATATTAGAAGTAATTTTATTACTGATGCGCGTCGTCGATTGTTATATACAATGTAATTTCATAAAATTTGAAGCTTTCCTTTGGGTATCTGTCCACTAAAGACAATTAAATACCCCACGTAATTTTGATTAATGGTCAGAACTCGAGATCGACACATGAGTAGGCACCCCACTCTGCATATCCATGAATGAGCCCCTTCGACCCTGCTACAACAACCTGGGTTAAAAGTGTAATGAATTCATGGACGTACAGAATCCACCAAAACAGCATATATAATATATGATGTGTTCTAGGGATTATAAGTGGTCATATTTTCGTATGAGATGATTTAAGTGAATTAATTTTCGATGGAAATTTACAGTTCAATGTCTTTCTCTGTGTATTAATGCACAATTTTTGTTTTCAGAATAAAAAATGAGGACATGTTTTGAATTGGAAAAGAAATTCGGGTTTTTTTTACAATTAAATAAATATTTAAAAATTCCTAAAGTTGGAATTCTTTGGATGAAACAAAAATACAAGACATAAAAATTGCATGTAATATTTCAATTTTCCAAATATTTACTCTACAAGTAGGCGGAAATCAAAATATTGGGTTCTGCGCAATGTTCGTACCGAATTTCGGTTGGGTTTGAATAAACAAGAATTATTGTAAACAAATGATATGTGCACGTGTTTTCTAAGAAGAAAAACAGTACTTCCAACATATTTGGAAAAAAAAGTTTGATTTTGATACGTTAATACTCGTATTAATCAGTTTACACGTCTTGAATATAGAAGCAAACAAAGTGCATTTCTTGGTATTGAATGCTTTTTTTTTATGCAAAAGGCAAAAATGTTATAAGTGGCATACAAGATATGCGCTGTTTACGGTAAGGTGCTATAGCAGAAAGAATTGTGCGGAGAAGTGGTTTCAACCTTGAAGACAAGAACGTCCGGGTAGGTCCACATAGGTACACCCGTAGGTCATAGAAGACCACATTAAAACACTGGTCGTGAATAACCCACGCTGTATGACATGTTAAATTAGCAGAAATGTTAAATATCATATTCCACTAACCACGAGCATTTTTCTTAGTTTGCTTTTGATGAATGGGTTCCTCCGATTTCACGGAGAAAAGTCTGATGGATTGTATCTCTATTTGCGACTCGCTTTATGAAACACAACGAGGGGACACCAGTTTTGAAATAAGTAGTATTGGAGGATGAAAAATGAATAATTTATAATAAAGTTGAGTGAAAAAAGTCCTGAGAGAAAACAGAATGCACATCTTTTATCCACCATAAAGTCTGTCTTCATTTAAAGAAGGCCATGCTGTGTGTCTGGCGGGATAGGAAAAGAATAATTTTGATGTGAATTCTCTTCTATCTGTACTTGTTGAATCAGAAATTGATTAGAATAATACATAAACATTTATGAAGCAGATATCAAGAACTATACAAAATATCATTGTCCAATGATGAGTTCGGTAGCCGCTAGAATATATAAAACACTTTCTTATCCAATTCATCGTTATAACCTTAATAATGTTACATGTTGCTATGATTTACGATCTCCCCAATGAACTATTAGATGCACTCTTCAATGGTACATGAACAATATCAAATGGAATATTTTCCCTTTGAAAAAAACAGTCATTTCTTAAATATCAGAAAGCTTTTTAACCATTCAATTATTCATCATGTATCCTATATCCTTTTGTATAAAAGACGTTTTTCTTGTGCCGAGTGAGTGATGGTCAAGTTTAATGACGCAAGAGCTAAATGTGGCTATGCTGCGTCAAACAAGGTAAAGTTGTGAACTAGATGTGAAAAAAATTGAAAAAACGAACGAGCGAGTGATAGAATTTTAATGGCGCAATAGCCAAATGTGACCATGCTGCGCCAAAACGCTATGCTCTAGACGTGTGAAAAATTGAAAAAAGAAACATTGGTTAACAAGAAGGAGGGTCGAAACAGAGTAGGATCGTTAGGTAAACTCAGAGGAGCGTCGCCCGTGTTTACCAAGGACAGTAAACCCCACGGGGAAAAAAGATAATAGGATGCCCGTACCTACCTAATGAAGGCAAGCTCCTGAGGTCCCCTGATATAATCTCCAGGGGCAGGATGTCCGACTATACCCCCAGACTCTGGGTACCCATTTTAATCGCCTCTTACGACATGCATGATCTACAGTGGGAATATTCTTGCACGTCCGGTCATTGCATAGGTGTTTTTGTGCCGAATCCATTAAAACAAAGATAAGGATTGTAAATCACAAGAAATCAAAATAATTCTACTGATACTCGCTCTCACTGTCTCTCAAATAATCTCTAAAGTGCTGAGGCGCGGTATTATAGACCGCGAAATTAAAAATGATGGAATATAAATCTCGATTCACGCAGCAATGATATTTGCTATGTAGACTTAAAACCCCTTAGAGGAAGGAGCTGAGAAAGATTCACTGTAATATAATTTAAAGGATTGGAAACGCTTATCAATGAAGGTTGTCGAGTCTGCGAAAATGTGCAACAGCGGTTAATAAATACTTTGATAAAAATTAATGCACATGATCAGTAAGAAAGGATCTACGTTTAAGAAATTAGAAAATGTAATAAAATAGCTTGAAGCGCACTTCACTTGTTCACAAAGTGGTTGTTTTTATTTTCTGTAATTATGATTCATACTCGATTTGTTTAATACGAAGATGATTTTATACTGTTTTATTTTATTCAATTTTTCCTTCATTCTCCGTTTAACATAAATTTTCGATCTCCCGGACAGGCTCTGGTCACAGTTAATCCGATTTAGCCAAGTTTTACTGTACAAGAATAAGTACAAGTATAACATCAGCTTTGACTTCAGCGTCAAACACGCGATTACATCTTTCATGTGACTGTCATGAATTGATCCCTTTGGGTAGATTGATTGATTGTTTATTAGCAAATGAAATAACAATAGTATTCATTTGCACACTTTTTTAAAACTAAAATTGTTTAGCTTTGAAAATACTATAATGCATTCTATTCTGTAGAAGTCCTAAGTTTTTTTCGAAATTGTAAAGTCAAAAGAACATTGCCTTTATTAGCTGAATTTTACATCGTTTGGCGACGTGGTTCAATTTGGCAAAAATGGCCCAAGGAATTTATACAAGTACTAACATGTCTCGTACTCATTGCGCGTACGCGCGCGCACACACACACACAAATGAATTATCATTTAGAATTAGAATATTTGTTAGAATAGAATTTAGAATATTACTTATATTTTATGAGTTGTAATTTAAAATGCGCGCCAAGAAAGAAGTGCACATCACTTTTTTTTTTTTTTTAATACTACTCGCGTTATTATTTTTTTCAAAATAACTTAATTCCTCTTTGATATTTTGATTCACAGGATACACGGTGAAAGGCTGTTTGCGAGTTTATTTGAGAACAGTTCGGTGGCTTTCATCTTTCCAGAAAGGGGTCCGTGACTTCGAAAGGGTTAAGAACCCCTGCTCTAGAGTGACGTTCAACAAGTCCACAATGCAATCAATCTACGTCTGTCATGATTCCGAAAACGATTCCTTTTCCCTCCGATCGGAACCAGACTGACCCACTTTTCATTTGGGAGGCGGGGGTCTTATCCCCCCTCCCCCGATGACCAAGTGCCACGTGACCGACGTTCCAATTAGGCACCAGAAGTGGACCAGGCGTCTCTTCCTGCACACCTGGACTCTGAAAACAATGGGATTGTCCAAGTGGGACGATCCCTGCGGGGGTGGAAGAGTCGATAAATCGTTTGATGTAGAAGAAAAGCGATACCTTTTTTTTTCTGTGTCAACAAAATGGATTATGCGAAATCGTGAGAATTAACAGTCACTGCAACTCGTAATCACTTTAAGTAAAAAGTAAAAGTTGAGGATAAAAAATTACAAAAACCGAATCTAATTATTTTCAGATGTTTTCCGCATGTGTGAAAAGATAAGACTGTCCCTGTGAATAGTTGTTTGTCTTGTTTACGATCTCAAATTGCAGAAAACGGACGCCACGCTAATATTTCAGAGGGTCTGTGAGGTTTGATAAGAAACAGCGCTATTTTTTTAAGAAATTTCAATGACACAATTAGACATTTGATTTCCACTTTATTACATTCAACTACTTCTAGCTGTATATTTCTAGTGTACATAAAAGGACCGTAGTCACAACCAATACACCATTCATTTTGAATATTGGTTTGGTGACGAGGTCGACACCTGAGCTAGCAACCCACTCTCTACATCTTCGCTGACTTTAAACTAAGACAGATTTAGCTCCTACCTATGACGAATCTTTGAAAACAGACTTTGAAATAGGGATTCAAACACACGACTTGGTTCAAAACATAGTCGATCACAAGTTCGATTTCAAAACCATTTTCATTCTTTTCTAAGTACTTGATAAGCCATTATGTTGCATAGTTTGTCAACAATATTACATCGAGTAGTTGGGCTGCGGTAGACGAGTAGTTATGGTTACAAGCGTGGTCGGTTTCAATCAAGTCGCAGATGCGATTCCTGATGATACTAAAAACTCGTCGAGTAGTTGTGTATCGTCCAGAGTAGATTCTTTTGGATATAATTCGTCATATGAATCTTTATTAAGGCTATCTTCGTGCCATGTTAAAGGATAGGAAGCGATATCTGAACACTTTTTCCAAAATAAAATTGTTCCATCAGTATTATATTTTGACTTCGCTATCCTTTGGAAAGCAGTGTATTTTATACTACTGTTCATTTGTGTATTAATCTATTTTTTGCAATAAAAAATATGTTCTATAATTTATTTCCTATACTATAATGCTTGATGTGGCTTAAACTTTGAGTGCTCAAACAAAAACTCATTGTTTTTCCGAATGTATCTAAATTTTAAAAGTATACTATGTACTAAAAACGGATGCTTAAGTGTTACAACGCCACATAATTTATGTAAAAGAAGAATCAATTTTCTATTAGAAAATATGTTCAGAATTTGGATCGGGCTGTTAGGTGAAGACAGTCTTAAAATATCGAATTAAATTAGCAAGAAAGTTTGCCGATTTCTTAGGAGTATCATTATTCTGGGGGAAAATGCCTCTTTTTGAGAAATCGGCGAGACTTTTAAAAAGAATACTACGGACTCTGGAAATTTGGCCTCGTTAAATATAAACAACTGGGTCCAATGGCCGTCTACATATTGTCTAATTTGGATGACAGTTAAAATGTGATTTAAGCATTAAATAATTGGGACAAGATTTCAAAGTACATAATGTAGCAATTTGAAACATAGTGTCTCAAATAAGCAATAGCATAAATCAATAAATGTTGCGGGACATATACATAGGCACTAACTCATAATGCGGAATCAGATATACACATATGAACATCTTCCTCACAGTCACGAATGATATGTTGCAAAAAAAAATAAATAAACTGTGAGGATGACACTTACCTGTGTGTGGGTCGAACAGTTGCTGGAGCGCAGAGCAGAACAGTAGCACGAGCGTCGGTCCAGCGAAGTATCTTTTCATCCTTCCACGGCACGATCATCGGTCCGCTTCTGGAAAATAAATTCATCTCGTCAAGTCTTGTACTTGAAAAAGCATCAAGAATTTTCCCAATACACACACACACAAACTATCCTACGATTACGATAGTATTTTTATTCATTGGAGATCAGTAATAGATTGCTATACTTACCACATTTGTTCATCGACATGTGGCTCGTATACAAGAAAACCTTTTTGTTCATGTGTTCCCTCTTAATCCACGGTTTATCACAATTATTCCAAACCGAGTCTAGTTAATTGTTGCATACCGTAAGGAACAATTACACGACGATACATTATTTTTTTTTACTTTAAATTTATTATTATTTTAAAGTTTATTTTTGTATACTGAAGGTCCTTCTTACTTTAATATTACAATTTGTATAGAGTTTTTTTTATAACAAATTTTGATTCATTATTTTTTGCAACAACTCTTATGGCCAAAATGGATAAAGTTACCAGAGCTGCTCCTCAACCTAACTTACAAATTTAGACGTGCAAATGTCTATGTTTGGCATATATATATATACACACACACACAATACGCATATATAAGTACCGTATCATATTTAATGTACACATGTTCAAAATGATTGTAAGTACGCCATTTATTTTTCTTTTCTGTTTAGTCTTTTCGTTAGGGCTCCCATAATAAATGAATTTTTAACAATACTAATAAGAAATACGATGAATGGCAAGAAAATGCAAAATGAAATTTTGCAACAAAAAAAAAATGAAAGTGTTAATCAAGGAAGCGTTAAACGAGGCCTCACTATATATGGATTCTTTTACGTGTCCACATTATTCAATTTATAATGTCTGCATCGCTTTTTCAGAATAATTTGCAAGTGGCACATCGTGATTTTATTAAATATTACAAGGAAGAAAAATGTAATTATATTAAATACATATTGGAGAAATTCTTGCTGCAATTGTTATACAATCCACCGTCCATTGCGCAGAAATGACTTATCTTTTTAACCCAGAGGTGGAACAGATCATATCAAAGATTGGGAAAATGTTTGTAAAATATACAATTTAATTTGAGGTAATAAAACTTCATGTCGATAATTACACGCATTTCATTCGCCTTCCCCCCCCCCTTTTCCAGCTCTCTTATTTGTAATAAATATCGATCGAAGGGCAAAAAGCTACGTTTCGATTTAAATCACGTTCCATTATTTGATGAAAACCAATAACAAATCATCTCCAGAATATGTGCGGTCTGCACTAACCCTATTTTTTTAAACAGACATTCGCAACGGACATAATCGAAAGATCAAGAGGTTTTCGAGCTGATTCAAAGAAACAGGAATGATTGTCACGAAGTATATTATTTACTTCTTGTGCTCGATCGGTTGCATTTGTAATCAACCCTGGCGGTTCAGAGGCCAATCTCGTTCGCATATGTACATACGACACCAGCGATCATCATGTCATTAATATACACACGACAACCGATAATGGATCAAAATGGTTGAATTACCTTGGATCCAGGTTGTGATTACTTTCTCTCCGCTTTTTGATGAATTGCGATGGAGTGGAAAAGTCACTCACCGTTGCGAAAATTTCGATCGGTACCTAATTTATTTTTTATGTAAAGATATTTCGTATGTTTTCTACGAAGGCAGAGAATGAGAAAGAAATGGATAATTATTCAACATATTCAGGGAACATTCTTTACATTTTGGAATATTTAGTATCAGAAATGTTTTTTCGAAGCATTATAGAAAATTTCCATATCCGAAGTCATCGGATATTTTTATTTTTGTTGGAAATAATGATGAATAACTTTAATGTGACAGAAAGGAGTGTATTTCCTTTTGAAATTGTTGTTTCCGCATAAATATTTCGCAAGAATAATATTGCTAATTTATTTATTTCTGACTTTAAACGAAGAAGAAAGGGAATAAAATGTCTATTTATGTGTTATACAATTATATCTATTTTAAGGTTATATATATTTATAGAATATAAAAACAAAAGCAGTTCTGAATGCGGACACTTTTAAAATAAGTACTCTCTTTGGTTTTATTTCAATAAATAGGAAAAATGTGTAAAAAAAAATATAAACTCCAGTTGAATTTAGAAATGTAACAACACCTCATAAAAGTTTTGCTAAGAAATCAGGATGGCTTGCAACATTTAAGTTAACATCAGCTATGTTTCCGAATTTCAAAGAAGGGGAAACATAAGAGATACAATTTTCAACAGCACTACTTTTATTCCATTCAATAAATAATCTAAGTTTCAGATGCAATTGTCGAAATTTTTTAGAAATATATTAATGATATAAAACCTACATAGTTCCAACTACAAACTGATAATGTAGCATTTCGATTTTGATGAATGCTTTGTTTTCAGTAATTATATGACTGTATACTACTCATATCTGGTATTCTATATCTCATTTTTGAAGCACAGCAATAACTTTACTTTTCTGTCACATTTACAAAATGTACAGGCGTCTCAAAGCCATTCTCAAAGAGAGTGCTTTATTCGAAAAAATTAATTTTAATAGATAGACGTCAAAATTCTTTCTCTTTATTATACTGTTAAAAAATTGCTTATTAAATGTTTTTAAATCATAATGTTTTTGGCAATTTGTTGAAAAGTGAGATGCACAAGAAATTCAGAAGACATTTTACTTCGTAGTCAGAAACAGTGATTTCATAAATTTGCGCCATTTTCAATTTCTAGGCATTTCTTCCTTTCAAAACCCATATTATTGTGGTTGCAGTAGCCAAGTAGCCATAGCAACAAACTAGTGGCAGGTCTTGTTTTAGTCGAGTTGCGTGTTCGAGCTATATTTCCTCTAAAGATCCATCCTATAGAAGGGCTAATGCACATTAAATCTTTTCGGGCTCCAAATATTCGTGTTGGAGTGGATTCGGAGAGTGGGTGACAACTCAGGTATCGACCTCGACATCTAACTGTGCTTCAAAATCACGGAGTATAATGGCTGTGCTGAAGAGACCTTTCTTCGAGCAGAAATTAGGCAGACAGAAAACGTTGAATAAATAAACCACATTATTTATGAATCGACATTTGAAAGCTCTTATCAAATCTTAAACGGAATAAAATCAAGGGCTATGATAATCCGCAACAAATTCTTTATCGTCTCATTTATTCAACAGCCCTTAATCTCCTAACGTGCGACTCTTTCCCATTGTAATGCATATAATTTATTTTGCTCTTTTATCAAAAGATACATCAAAGTGCTAAAAGGTTACAAATTGAGTCGAATCACGTTTTCGCATTCTACAGAAGCCAATTACAGATCGAATGTGTGATTCGTATTAACCTCATTGCCAAAGAAACATTTGCAATCTTCCAAAGATCAAAAAAGGCTCTAAGACTGAGTGTCACGAAGTTGTGCTTTAACCTCTCGGAGTCGACTGGTTGCATCCGCAATAAATCCTCGTTGATGCGGAGGTCAATCGCATTCGACACATCCAAGAATGACACTGCGCCATTAACATAGCTGTAACAGACGGTAAAGGCTTGAAATTACTTTAACAGAACAAGATAGATGAAACTGGCTTCGACTTTCGTTTAATTATCATCAAACTGGTTGAATTAATCTAAAACTTAAGCTTTTATAGAATTAATTTTTTTTTGTATGATGAGCTATTGAAATTTTTCAGAACTTTCGTTATTGCATTATAAAAGTAGGCCAGATTTCTTAATTTTTTTTGATAATTTTTGACATTACAATTCAAAAGCATTTGTTTTGAAATAAAATTGCAGACAATTAAATTTTTTAAGGCTGTCTTTGCGTATTATCAAAGCCCTCTTTCCCCCAACAGAACCCTAACGCTTTCTCTTTCAAAACGCTTTTACAAATAAAAAAATTCCAGCATAAAATTTACATTTTGACTTCATTATCCTATGGACAGCAGTGTACTTTATCAAAAGACTTATATTTACATGAATAAGTTCCTTTTTTTCGGGTGCAAAATATGATCCATGCTAGTTTTCCTCTACCGCAATGTTAAACATATTTTTCTTCCAGGCTTGATTGAAAACTAGTGGTGCCTGAAACTTACACGTGTCTTCTATGAAGTACATTAGTTCCCTTTCTTCAGTTGTCAGTAAATGAGAACTGAAGAAGATGGCGACCCACATGAAGATGAGATTGAAGCAGCGAGGCGTCTTTCCCCCTTGCGAATTTCACCTCCATCTGAAGAGGAACTAGTATCTTAAAGGACATCTCTTTCATTCTGAGAACGAGGTTAGTGCTAACATTATAGTCCGATGTCGACAACAACCATCTGAACTTTTCTCCGACGGAATTGTCCGACTAGTCACGTTCTGGTGCAATAACTTTAAAGGGATGGAGATAATGTCAAAAATTAACTAATACATAATACAGAAGAAACATGCAGCTTTCAGGTACATAAAAATTCTGAAAATCTAATAAAAACATTATGGTCAAGAAAGTCATTACTTTTCAATCAACTCTTGAATACAAAATTTAGAATTACAACAAAAATGCATATGGCAAGGTTATGGCGCATGATTAACATAGGAATTACTTTTTAATCAAGATTCGTATTCAAGGGAGAGACAGTGCATATATATATTGAATGTTTCTAAAGACGCATACAATGAATGTGCCTCACAAATTTGAGCGAACCACTTATTCCTGACTGAAAATGTATTTCGAACTTTCTTCATACTCTTTGACATGAGGTTTAAAACGAAAAACATTTTAATACGAGAATCTATACTATTTGAGAAGCAATGTTGCGATAATTGTATATATTTTTTCCAAATTGAAACCGATAATCTCCTTTAAATCTCATAATTTTTTTATTGCATTGCTTGACAGATCTTATTATTCCACATATTTCAGTCCATCCAGCAACCGTTTCTTTTGTCTGAATATGTCGTGATATTCGGAGTAATTCTTTGAA
The DNA here is from genome assembly GCA_019974015.1 of Nephila pilipes. Taxonomy (NCBI): domain Eukaryota; kingdom Metazoa; phylum Arthropoda; class Arachnida; order Araneae; family Nephilidae; genus Nephila; species Nephila pilipes. Next base: position 248,810 of record BMAW01088967.1, on the reverse strand, counting down.
GACATTTTAGCAGCTTTATCATAAGATACGTATGCATTCATGCGAGTCTATTGTGTTGAAAGGTCTAATCAAGGTCAATTTATCTTAAAATCAAATATCTGTGAATAAAAAAAAGGACAAAGAAATAGTCTAATATTTTAAGGCTCATTTGCATGACAACGAGGGAGACGAAATGGACCGTATCAGAACTCATATTCTGTGGCATAATTCCAGGCTGTTTTCCACCGAGTCCTTGAAACTAATCATAAAAATTTTATATTTTACACAAATTTCTATTTAACTTTCTTACATATTTATATGAATTTGTTCGTTTCATTTATTGATAAATATTTTTAGATCTCTTAGAGTTTTTTCGCTGTCTTTGAGCTCAATAAAATTAAGTAATCAAGGCTGAAAATTTATTACGTAGACGAAATGACGAATAAAGCCGCAGTATTGATTGTAGACATGAAATGACTGAATCAAACCAAAGTGTAATAAGAAGGGGAAAAAAGCAATTATGTACTAATTCTTAGCATTTCTGAAATGTTACCAAAAATATGTAAAAAAAAAAAAAAAAAAGAATATGCAACACACACAAATAGAGGATAAAATGCTTTTCATTCATAATAATTTAATTAATAATTCACACTGTATTTTTCTGAAAATAGTTTTTAGCTGAAGCGCGTTCATAAAACAAAAATAATTTTTAATTTAAAATAAATCAGAAGAATATACAAGAAAACCCCATGCTTATTATTTTGATTATACTTAAAGTTCTGCGAATGAATAGCTGAATGGCGACTGATGGCGTTAGATATATCGTAGCCTCTAAATGATCCAGCTGGTGTTGTAGATTAAATGGTTATTCTCGTGTATTGATCTCGTTCTACAATTTAACAAAAAAAATAAATAAATAAAGATGAAAAATATTAGCTATACTAAAGTGACATCTAAAAAAAAGAAAGCCGACTTTAAGCATTCAGTTAACAACAAAAATGCATCGGTATGTGGTTATAGAGAGTGGGGTCTTAGCTCAGGTGTCGACTTTGTCATTTAACAGTAGCGAAGAATTACGATGAGTATGACTATGGACAGCAGACCTTTGTGTCGGGCAGAAGTAGGCAGCCAGTTAACTGATTGTTACGTAGCACGAAGAAGTAATAAGAGGGTATTGATGAAGAACCTCATCATTGTGAACCTAGGTCAAGTGACGAAAATGATACCCGAGCTGGCACCATACTCTCCTAAATTCCAAATAATCTCTATGTGAGAATACAAAGCCGCGACAGATTTAATATGCTTTGGCTCCGTTAAGCGACGAGTCTTTAGAGGTATTAAGGATCAAACTTACTACTCAGTGGAAACAATGCTGACAATGAACTCGCGACCATGACTATTTGATTATCGCTGCCAAATAGGAAAATCTTCAATAAACTAGCAAACAATGTATGGCATTTATGAAATTGTAGATGTGGGATTGACGATAAAATGTTTTAAATTATCTAAGGCTGTAAAAGATCACAATTTAATTTCTTACATTTTATCGAAACGTATTCATTAAATACTGAAAGTATTTTTTTTCGAAGAAACAATTTACGCATAACATTTTCAGGAAACTATTTTAACCACTCAACCTTCCCTCGAATTCTGAATGTAACGTCCCGAAATTATGTTGAATGAAATAACCGATTATTAAGTTTTGTGCAATATTAAGTGGATTCTTTTTTCCTGTAGAAGACCTTCTATTCAAAATGATAATGGCATTCATGTCGGCAGCAAAGTGGTAATCATGAGCAATACTCACGCTGAAATGATGGATGCACGTGACTATCAAGTTCACTCGCGCGTGCGCGACTCATCTTCATTTTATTTCATCGTCTGCTCCTCCGGGTCAATGATATTGTATTATCAGTTTAAAAGATAATAAAATCCTTAGAAACGAGTCTGAATTAAAAACGATTATGAAACTGGGTCCCATTGCTGCTTTAATCGATTCACGATATCAGAGTTGTAATAATTATACTTTTCATTACAGATCGTAGTCGATTACATGAAATGGTTATGAATTATAAAATGTGAGGCACAGATCTTTCTGCTTTTTGATTCTGCGAATTGAGGACTCTGGGTCCGAACTTGATTACCTCATGGAGTTTGCTTTCATAATGGATTCCTGGAAGTGGTCTGAAATTGACGGTGATTGGTTGATAAAATTTTTATTTATGTCACTCAAGAAGCAACACAAGAGCTATTGAGTAAAATTACCCTTTTGAACCACAATCAAATGACGAAGACGACACCTGAACCGACACCCCAAATAATTTTATTAAATGTCACATTACTAGTTAATTGATTGCTTGTTTTCTAACTTCGTACTTTGAAGTAAAATGCGGGACTTCGTCATTTTGACTCACGGTTAACCAACGAGAACACACACACAACCGAGCTAAAAACTTCCACATCATCAACATCATCATCTAGTGCGAGGACATTAAGTCTCGATAGATTCAACGAGCGTCAGTCCCATTGCACGACGAGTCTTTAGTGATATCAGGACTCGGACTCACGACTCAACAGAAGCCTTGAGCTCGCATCGGTGACCCATTCTCTACCGCGGTTAAATCACTTTACTAGTGAGGGTGCAGCAAAACCAAGTTATTCTCAAAAGGCTTCGTCACTTTTTAAAATAGGATGGTAAGATAACCGATTGTTTTTTCTTTTTAATGTCGCTCTTGGAAGTGACACGAGGACTATCAGTGACGGATCTCGTCATTTTGAGCCCCAGTCAAGTAAAGAGAACGACACTTGAACTGGCCTCCCCTTTCATAATTTCCACACCATCATGAAGTAAGGACAATGAGTTTCGATAGATTTGACGTACATCAGCTTCGTAACACGACAGGTCATTAGCAGCAGTAGGTCTCGAACCTACGACTTGACAGCAACAATGCCATCCATGAAGTCTTTACTCTACTAGGATGGTAAGATGAGCGTATCTGATTTGATATTTTATTTTTACAACAGGACACATGAAAGACAGTATTTTTTTTTTCATTTTACGTGACAGTTGTTGACTGGATTGAGCTGGAAATTGATGACTTCTAAATGATTTAAATTTCGACAGCTTAGTAAAGTCTTGTACGATTTTGTAACTGTGTTTCTTTTTAACATTTTTGCAGACAGATAAAAATTTTAACGTGCTACACAAACAGACAGATGATTTATTATTAAATAAATCACTATATTAGAAATTCGACGAAGTTTTAGTTTAGTTTTTATTAACGTCACATTAGAAGCAACACGAGGGCTATTGGTGACGGACCTCGTAATTTTGAACCACGGTCAAGTGACGAGGACGACACCTGAGCTGGCACCTCCTTCTCTTAACATCCACACCACGCCAAAGGGAGGACTTTGGGCCCAGACAGATTTAACGTACATCAGCCCCGGCTACACGGTGGGTCTTTGGCGGCCAAGGATCGAACCCACGACTGAACGAAAATCGTCGGCCACGAATCCGAAACCATAACCACTAGGCTACCGCGGTCCTAAATTTGACGAAACACTTTGTTCGAATATGCTTAGGACATCCCATTTTAATACCTACATCTAAAGATTACTATTATATATAAGTAAGTATTGACTTCGCTTTTATACAATGTGAGATAGCCAACGAAAGATTTTAAATATACAAAATAAAGTGAAACAAAATTAAAAAAATTTCTCCGGACATCGAAAATAAGACGAAACAGGATGATAAAATAAATATCAACAAATGGGAGGCTATATAAAGTGAAAATACGTTAATGGGGCTTATAAATTTGAGTATTATGACATTAGCGTCATTTTGCATCACAATCAAAATGAATACTATGTCATTCATGCCCCAAAACGTGTTAAGATAAATGTAATGTAAAGCTTCGTGTAATGCTACATTACACGAAGCTCAACATAACTCCGAATTCTGATAACAACTTCGAACATACACTCTTTTAGAGAAAAATGCTCAGCATTAATTTAAATTGGAGCGCTTTTAATTTTTAACTTCATTCATTTCTTTAGTAGTGTCCTTAAAATTTTCATATTTTCAACAAATGCGTTATTTTTCACTTCAACAAATGAAAGTTATTTGGAAAATAACATTAAGGGATAAAAAAGAAATGGAATGCATTATTGGAATGGAATACACAAAGAACAAAAATATTGATTCATATAAAAATGAATACTATTTTAAAATCAGGAAGACAGTTTGTTTATATAATCGAAAAGTCGCTATATAATGTATACTATTGTTGGAGCGTGTTTTTTTTATTGTCTGAAAAAAACGTTCTAGATTTAGATAACATTCATTAACTTTACTCTAAGACACCTAAAAATTGGGGTTTTCTTAGCATATCTAATGAATATGCAATTTAACTATAGTATTATAAAGATCTATTTGAGCTGTATATTTCTTTGGAAATTCTTCAGTTCTAATGAGCTTGGGGGCACTAATATTTCATATTCATTCAGAACTTGTTGGCCCCGGAGGTCACATGTGGCTGAAAGACCGCGCCTCTGACTCAGGTTAAAAAAATTTTCCTACCTGAAAGCATAGCAAGCATGATTCAAAGTTCAATGCCTTGTTGTATTCATGTGCCATACCCCTGGCAAAATTCTATTGCTTATTGAAATCAATAGTGGTTATGAATTAACCTAGTAAACTGACAACACCAAGGTTGATTTGAAAAGCTTTCTTCATTCAGGCCTGTCCTTTGACACAGAGTCGTGAGTGAATAGCACTGGAAGGGGTTCGTGTCTACAAAGTTCCAGAATCGGTCAATGAAACGAAGAAAAATGATTTGAATGACTTCCCTTGGGAAATTGGGTCTAAATTCTGTTTAGTTATTTGTTTGCGAATAGAATTCTTTACCATAGGTCGCCTTGCTCACGTCTAACTATAATGCGGGATGTTAAAAAAGTAACCATGTTAGGAATGGGAAATGAGGTAAAATACTCGCTGTAGTTTTTGTCCCCTTATCATTTTTCCTTTTTCTAAGAAGTCAACGAAAAAGACACCCTTCGCATTTCCCCCAAACCGACGCCATCACTTTTCCGGCCGACTTCATCTTCCAAGGAGCAGATTTACCTGAAACAAATCTTTGATTTGATTATTATTTTGTTTTTGGTGAATAACGATGAATCCAGGTCTTATCGACGGTGACAACTCGATGTGGTAGCAATCGAAACTAACGAATGAATCAATATGAAATTTGTATCAGCGCCGTTTAACAGATGGCCGAACAGAATAGTAACACCAACTCGTCTTAGCAACGCTATCTGTTTCCAAAAACAGGCACTTATTGAAACTCCAGTAGTACGAAAAATTACTTTTTAAATCCTCTATTGGTTAAAATTTCCTTTAAGCCCTTTGACGTACGATTTAATTCGAATTATTTTAATATGAATAAATACACTTTTTGTACCTACATATCGCTATTGTAAGCAAAACCGATTCTATTTATTAAAATAAACATTTCTATCATTTTACTGTGATAGTGGCAGTAATTTGATTATTATGATGAGTGAATCCCGTCACCATATACTTTGGCCTAAAATTATCATAACGAGCCCACTCCTTCATTGAGAGAATGTTATTAATTACATTTTACCGTAGAACTAAATTTTTATGATGAAAAGTTATTAAAGAGAATTTAATACGAATATAGACGTGAACGCACTTGTAAATATAATCGTGCTCGTTAAACAAAAAAATATTTTACTAAACTATTTTCGTGAGTAATATTTAATTCGTAGTATGATTCGAAGTATGATTGTTCAACAAGTTCTTAAGATTTCCAAGAGATGGTGCTCGTAACATCGAAAATGATTGGTTTTTAGTAAGTATCATGACTCACTAGACAGCTGTCTGAGTCTCAGTTATTCGTATTCGTGATCATGACGCTTTTGCACCTCAAAAAGACTTCGCCATAATTTTTCCTCCCAACGAGACCATCTTCGTCTTTTTTGGAAACGATTCACTTGAAGCAGCCCAAAGTTTTAATTTTTGCTTGAATTTCGGTGCATAAAGATGAATTCAAGTTTTTACCAACAGTGACGTCGACAACTTGACGAGTCTTCAAATTTTGATTTGGCAGCAAATGATATAAATCAAAACTAAGATATGAATAAATGTCGAATTTGTTTCTGTTCCATTTAACAGATGGCAGTACCCAATGATAACAATTTACCTTAATGATGCCATCTGTCTTGAAATACAAGTAAATTTTGAACTACCCTCGTACTTAAAATAATGAATTTTTTTTTTTTTTTTTTTTTTTTTTTTTTTTTTGAAATTTATATTAAATAATTCTTGTTCAATGGTCAATGTAATTTGAATAAAACATCCCGTTTTAAAATCTTAATTTGCACATCTAGGGTAAAAAATTAGATATTTTCAATAACAGAATGAAACAAGTTTAATCTATTGATATGAAACGCATTCAATTTTTATTAGACATTCATTCACCAAATTATAAATCAATACATATCGACAAAAAATTGAGAGCACAAACCGTAATTCCAAGCCTTGGCCACAAGTCTATAAAAATCAGCACATCGTACGACAAACAAACAATAAGGATTTTATAGGCTTGGAATCGAAGGCAATTATTTTTATGTGTCTTTTTTATGTTATCAGCCGAAGGAAATCTAGAGTATTACGTGCAATCAAAGATAATACCTAAAAATACAAAGATTCGTTTTAAAGATTGTTTCAATATGCTTTCATCGGCCCAGTAATTAATCAGAATTCGAAGAATGGTTTAATGGCTCAAAGAAAGCTTAAAAGTCGATTAAACTCTTTATTTACCGGTAATCTATTAATATGATATTTATTGATGGCTTATGAATTTCCTTTTTAATCGGCCGTATTTCTAGTTTAGAAAATTTTAATGGGTTCGTTGTTTTCAGGACAACATTAGCGCTTTCACGTGACAAGTTAAACTAAACTGATGTTACCAGACAACCTGGAGAATTATTTGGTTTTATTTCTTCCTACGTACAGAAAAACATCCGGATTTTAACCAGAGAATAGGACAAATGAAATAAAATAAAACATTTACATAAAAGTATCTTAATATTAAACAAATCGAGTATAAATAATTTATAGAGGATAAGAACGTCTACTTTGTGTACAAAAGAAGCGCGCTTAAAGTTGATTTATTAAATTTTCCATTTAGGCAATATAACACCATATGCTGCTTATCACTGTTGATAAAAGGTGTAACTAAGTTTTTGTTGATTTTGCATAGATATTTGTAAAATCTATATCCCACCCTTCCTCTTTTTTTTTCAAAATGCGTGGATATAACTAATAATTGTTGTTATGGAAATTGGTTGATCGCTTCTCAGATTTAAAAAAAAAAAAACTTTTGCGTTGGTTATTTCGAGATCGGAGCTAAAAATGTCAGACTTAAGGAGGTTCTACTATATTTATTTCAATCTAAAAATTCTGACCAAAAATGGACGATGAACTTGGCTGTATAAATCGATTCATTATTAACTTCACTCTTTGAACCAACACGAAGGTAACAAAATTGCGAGGCTAAGAACTCGCCATTTCGAGCCTCGGTCAAGTGAAAAGGACTACTCCTGAATTGATATTCTACTTTTCTAACTACCACGTCATGCTATGGTCTTACAGCTATGACTACTTCGCTACCGCAGTCACCTCATTGTATCGAATCTTGGTCAGGTGATGAAGTAGATATCATAGCCAGGAAATTAGGCTACAGACTTCTACACTCCACTCCAAGAAGATTTTGAGGCCTAGTTCAATTCAAGTGGTGCTGGTTCTTAGGGGAATCAAACTTGTACCCACTTCCCACCGGCCAAGATGCCGTATGTAATCATTTGTTCAAATTGAAAGCATGGTGATACAAATTAAACCAAATTTGACATCTATTACATCGCTTTTTTTGCATTTGTCTTTCTTGAAAAAAATTTTCAGATACAAATTTTCAAGATTTACTTCTCAAGACTGTCGTTGAAGTAATGTTACTGAATCAAACCGTTTTCCTTCAAAAACATTGTTAGAACCAGCCTGTAGAGTGTGCTTTTTTAAGCGCGATAATGCAAGGAATGTGTTTTATTATTTTCGATGACATTCCAGACAGATGGGCCTTATTCTGTTTGTTTCCAATGGGATGTGTGACTCTGAGTATTTGCGTATTATGTTATAGTCATAAAGTAGTTATGTAAATATATAAGTAGTTGTAGAGTCTTTATTGTTTGAGGAGTGTCATTGCTTTAAAACTGCTATCTTGTGATAATTGAAAACTGTCTATTTGCAAACGATTGAGAAAAATAACCAAATGACCTAAAATTTCAGAAGAGAAATTTTTGGATTCTAGCAATATTAAGATAAAAGATGAAAAGTTTAATTTTGCTTCTGTAACCTTGAGGCAGAGTAACTGTCAGTAGACGTAACAAGAATTCAGGAATCAGAGAAGATCACTATGAACCGTTGAGAGGGAAGGGGCTACTACAAATTTTATCATAATGAGTCTCAAAGTCTTCATATAGGGCAGTATAGAAGTTTTCAATGTAGAAAAACTGCTCGTGGCACCCAAACAAAAACTAAAAGTAAAAAAATAATCCAGAAGTCTTTCAATTAATAGTTCTTAAGCAGTTCCGCTGTGTTATGCGTACTTTTAATTTAAAACAAAAAAATAGATGTTTCATCTATGGATGATGATCTCGTTTTCAAATTTGAGTTAACATCACACTAAAAGCATCTCGAAGACAACTGGTGACGGATCCCTCAATTTTGAAGTGAAGTGAAGTAATGCAGATGACATTTAAGCTGCCCATCCTACTTCCCACATCCACGTCACTTGGACTAGAGGATTTGTACCACAACAAATTTAACTGGCATCAGCCGAAAGATTTCGGAGTATGAGATGTGAATCCACTATCCTTCGATCACGAGGTATTTACAGAACCAAACAGGCCATCACTATCCCGTGGATAAGTGTCAATAGCTATTGTATATGTTATGTTTTAATAGTATATCCAAAATCAAAACCTATCTTGCCATTTTGAATCAACGTCCAATACAAAAAATGACTGTCTTCAGAAGTTTGTAAATTTCGATAACCTTATAGTGAAGGTTTCAAATGAAAATCTACTTTTCTATTCATTTGCAAAATCTCTAGAGTAAAAGATGTCGAGTAAAAATGTCCATTGGAGCACGACTGACCTTTACCCTGAATATTGTCCTGCAGGGAAGCAATAAAAATTGTTTGGCGAGACAATGAGCGAGTTGAGATGCATTGGAGAAGTTGCAGGGCAGAAGGTTAATGATTTATTTACTCTCGGGCCCAGCGATGCGTGGTGAGCCATGACGTTAGGATCAAGAAGTGTGTGTGCCACTTCCCTTCTTTTCATCCTCATTGGAATTCGGAGTGAAAAAAGATTTTATTAAGGAAAAATGCAGCCATTATGAGCATTCGCTGTGAAATTTGATGGGTTTTATAAGAATGGGATCTTTTTGCGTGAGGCATAGATATAGCAATAAAGGTGTGCATCGCGCTATATTTAGCTTGTGATGAATCTCATTACGGATTGGTAAAATGGTGTCAATAGAAACTAAAACCCAGTTATGTGGTTGAGTGACAATTTAGCAAATCAATAGACAGGCCTCAATAAAACATATATTTGATTAGCTTAAAGTGCTGAACATTACCAACAGTCATTTTAAGCTTGACTCACATTTCCATAATGTCTATTTATCGACTTTTTTTTCCAAATCCTTATTTCTGCTTGACTCAAGGCCCACTAAACACAGATAAAAAGCATCGTCATTTTGAACCAGGGTCAAATGACGAGGTCATCACTTGATCTGGCATCCTCTCTCCACATCCACGCCATACCAACAAGAGAACTTTGAGCTCTGTTAGATGCCTCAGCCTCTCTACATGATGGGCTTTGAGTGGAAACAGTGACTCGACTAAAGCATGATCTCATTACCAAAATTACTAGGTTATCGCTATCTCTTAATACGGCCTTTTGCCTCTTGTAATTTTGAAACGCGGCCTCGAAAGATTTAACATGTTTCAGCCCGTGACTGTCAACGGAAATTCGAGATCCACTGTTTACCTGTTAAGAGAAATTCTATGGACCAATAAAGTTTCTTTAGTACTAACATAAGAATATTTTTATCAATTGCTTGTAAATGTTATTGCATCGAATCAGAGATTAGTTTTAGACGTTTAGTATATGTCAGAGTGATTTTTGAATGAACGAACAGCCTACTTGAAAATCTAGGATCAAATGATCAACACTTACTTTAAGACAAAATAACTAATTGTTAAACTCAACTTTTCATAAAATATTTGGTTAATTTATTTTGTTTAAATAATATTGCTTTTATTATAACCAAAACAAACTATTGGGGATGTATCTCATCAAGGGTCATTTGCCATAGTTTCTTCACAAGTCGTTCATACTTGTGTGTGCGATTGAAACGCTTCGTCCAAACCCAATGATCTATCTCTGGGAACGAAAAACTGGCAGACCTACCTCTGCAGTGAACTTGACTCTGTGTAACCGGGTCAATTCTCATCCGACCTCCATCTTTCAGACCAACGCCCCTCCCTGCACGATACTACTCCGCCGCTGTCATGATGCGATACTCAAGCATCACGAATCGAATGCCGTTGAGTGATATGAGACGTAGAAAAATAATAATAGAAACTAAATAGTTGAAATGAAGTGCTCGGTTGAGTATAAAAAAAAATGAAAATTGTTTCTTTCACGTCGCATTAGGTCCCCACAACGGGTGGCCGCGGTGGCCTAATGATCATGGTCACGGACTCACAGCGGGCGGTTTTCGTCAAGTCGTGGGTTCGAGCCTTGATGTCACTAAAGACCCGCTGTGTAGCCAAGACTGATGCCCGTTAAATATGTAATGGCTCAAAGTCCTCCCGTTGGTGTGGCGTGGAGATTAGGAGAGGGAGGTGCCATCTCAGATGTCGTCCTCATCCTTTGATTGAGGTTCAAAATTATGAGGTCCGTTGTCAATAGTCCTCTTGTTGTGTCTAGTGCGACGTCAATAAGACCGACCTACCAACCACACAACGGGCAGTTGTTAATCAAACATCTTGAGCATGATTAGGATAATACTTGAATTCTAGACCTCACTTTTCTAAATTTGTCTTCACATAAAGATTATGAGATTCAGTACGGCGGCATGACGATTGGAAAGGTAAGAGCCACCAAATCATATCTCAACTAACCTCCGCCCTCAGCATATGAAAACTTACATAAGTTGGGGTAAATGAATTTTGTTTCGGTAATTATTTTGATACCGTACACATATCCAAATACAAACCAAGCTGTATATAAAACTGAGGGTACAAAAATATATCTAAAATTCAAATCCTGTATGTAAGCCTAAATGGAAAAAGAAAAGGAAAAAAAAAAACGTATGGTTGTATAGAGAACGTATGGTTGAAATAGTATTTCGAACTTTACAAAAAAGAGCTGTTTCAATAACTTCTTAGATGGCAGAGTAGGCAATTTTGTAAATGAAGAGGACTTAAATTGTTACATGTAAAAAAGTTGGAAGTGATAATTATATGCATTTAGGCATTTCAGTGAGTAAAAGAGAATTTGATAAGTGAACGGATCCTCAGATTCTGACACAGATTTTGAAATATTCACTTGACTTTTTCCTTTTTACATATAAGTTGCATTTAAAACACCCAAAATGTAAGTTTAGAATATTAAAGTAATATTCAGGGAAAATTCGTGAATATCCAATCTTTTTTTTTTTTGTAGACGGTTCAGCAAGCCAGAAAATATGAGGATCCTTTTTTTTTTCAACCTCCGATGAAGCTGCTAAAAACCTAGACTAGGTGGGGATGGGCTGTGGAAGAGTGGGCATCTCTAACTATAACACCTATTACCAAAGCCATCTCGCCATTTTAAGCTGAGTTGTAGGATCGTAAACTTAAATGGTACATTTGATGCTAGCACCAAGTGCGAGTTGTGTAGTTTAATTCGTTTTCTTCAAACAGAATAGAATATAATACATCAAAAATCAAACGAAAAATGTGACGAGTATGGGATGAAAGCTTTATGACTGTTGACAATTTAAAGATGGGCAAACCGACGCTCAAGATGAAGTGGGATAAAGGTGCAGGTATATTAAATCAAACTTTCAGCAGCAGGAAGGTTATAGCTTATGATTTTTAGGACCCAAAAAGTGTCTTACTTGTTGAGTTTATGGAACCAGGAACTGTGGTCAATGCAGCTGTTTATTGTCTAACTTAACGGCGTCAGTTAAAAGCCATTCAAAACAAAAGAGGAATGCTGACTTCTGTTGTCCTAATTCATGAGAACGTCCTGACCTCACAGTACTGTTGTAACCCAACAGCTTCTGAAGCAGTTTATATGGGATGTATTTGATCATCTGGGGGTATATCCCTGACAGCACCGAGTGATTTTTATCTCCTCCTTGAACTGAAAAACTTTCTAGGAAACCAAAGTTTCAAGACCAATGAAACAAAACGCATGTTTATCTCTCATCTCAGGCGGCAACGTTTTTCGAAAAGGAGATCGGAACGCTCGGCTAGTGATTCGACAAATGCCTAAATCTTTACGGTGAGTATGTTGAAAAGTAACCATGTTATATAACTCTTAGTAACAAATCCATTTTTTTTTCTCTCTTTTGGATCCATTAGAGGTTGAAAAAAACCCATCCCTATAAATACTTCTGAAAATAAGGCAATTCATTTTCATTAAAAGAATAATCATGTACTTTAGAATTATATTCCTCATAAACTTAAAATGGTACTTTTCCATTTCGCTGGTGCAGGCGATAAAGTTTCCAAAAATGATACAACCGACGCCAAACAGAATATGTGTGTACTGTGTGTTGTCACCAATAATGTCTGCTTGGCGAGATATGAGCTGGCGAAATGGAAAAGTATCCTTAAAATATATAAACCTGTATTTTGGTTATTTATCTCTTAATCGCAGCCAACGGAAAAGTAATTACATTTTTTTTTGGCAAACTAGCAGATTCGTATATAAACCGACCATCGTAATTCAGCTTAGAAGAAGCCCCAAAAATTCTCAAAGAAAATTATGCAAGGAGATATAACCTTTTGCACTCTATTGTCGCCAATAATACAGCAATTTAAAATATGAACTTTAAATCCGCTGTCACTTTGTTACGGCAAAGAGCTTGCTTTACTTACTTGAACGCTTTAGTATGAACTGATGTGTGTTTATTGCTGCAACTTCTAACAGGAAAACGAAAATATTCGTAGATGTGAAACTTGTGAATTTTGTGACAGTTGCCTCTGGAAACTTCATATGCATATGGGTGATTGTTTCCAAAAATATCACATTATGACAAATTACAGAGTATAAAATTTTTAATATGTTGAAGGTATGTAAATTTGAACTTGTTTTATGTAATGTAGCTAAGGAGTAGATATTTTGTGTTGTTGTAGCTACCGTATTTTTTCATATTACGTATATACATTCTGGTAATTAATATATTGTTAAAAGTTGGTGAATACCAAGGCAGGAGTGCAAAGGGTTAATATACGGTACTTATTTTATTATAGGGGAACCTTAAAAGGGATATTATCTTCATTCAGTTCAATACAGAAACACGAAGCTTCTTTAATTCCCCCCCCCAAAAAAAAAATCGCTGTGTTAATTACCTAATCATAATTAAATTTAATAATTGTATCAAAATGATTGAGAGATTCAAAGTAGTTATTTTTCCTTAATTTGTTTCGAATTACCTTAACGAGTGAGAAAAATATAGTTTCAGAATTTTAGAATAGTTTTTCTTTTATTTAAGAGACAGCTCTTCTCAATTTTTGGAATATCAGATTAAAAATCGATGTTCTTTTAATTTAGAGACGGCCTTACTAAAATTTTGAAACGAAATTTTTTTTCACGAAAAGTAACTAAATGTAGAGAAAGTCAGTATTGCTGTTTCGAATCATTTAACCTATTAAAAATACGTGATTGGAAATCTCATCAAGAGTGTACGCGTAATATAATAGTTCCGCCATCAGAATGATCATCTTAAACTTTCTGCTTGGAATCTGTGATTCTATTTCCATATAATACTTTCTGAAATTTCGTTTGAAAATAATAACATTTCTATTATTCATCATGCCTTAAATCTACCAAAGAATGGATTAGAAGGTTTCATTGATTGTTTATTGACGTCGCACATTGAGTGACTGTTCGAGTTTTTGGCGCAAGCCGCGGAAAACATTTGTTTAAACTGTAATTTGGTTTGGAAATCGGAAATAAAAATAAAAATTGACCGACATGAAGGAGGGTTGAAAATAGTGAAGGGTCTCCAGGGTATCTCAAAGATATGTCATCCGTGTTTATCAAAGACCATTGGAAAGAAAAAGTTCACAAGAGTACTTCGGGTTCATGACGCCCGTACTTATCTATTAGAAGGTAAGTCCCTGAGGGGTAGAAACAACACAAAAGCTATTAGCTGTGACTACATTTTGAATTACGATCAAGTGACGAGACCGACATCTGAGTTGGCTTTGGCTGATTTTTTACGCATAGCCACAAGCTGAATCTTCAATGGCATTAGGACTGAAATCTACGACTCGAGGAAAACAATGTCGGTCGTGAGCTCGCGACTATGACCATTCGGCTACCGCAATCACCCCAGCTGACACTATATATCTAAGTCAAGGCAACGTAAGACCTTTGAGTCCTGACAGATTTAACATGCCGAAGCCCCATTATAAGGAGGGTCTTCGTTGGAATCAGGACTCGGAGTCCAATACTCGAGTGCATAACAATGGTCATGAGCTTGCGTCTGTGACCCCTTGGCTACCGCAGCCGCATTGAATCAATAGAACTGATGCAGTCCTATTGGAAATAGGTCTCGAAGAATTGAATTGTACGGATCTCGGAATGAAAGTGCCCGAAAGTTACTCGCGGCTAAAAATGATGAGATTCGTTGCCAATAGAAAGTAACAAAATTGTTGAAAAAAGGAAATGCAAATTCAGGATATTAAATTAATTAAAATAAAAAAAAAACATTTTGCTTTGTATTCTCAATAACAACAAATTCTGTAATCAAATAATTGCAGAGGGGGAGATGATAGTCTTGATTGCTCTGTATCCCGTAAAACCAATCAACTGCAGAGTGACTTCAATCAAGAAAAGCTTTTACATGTATCACTAATTACTTTAAAAAAATTACAATCTTATTTCTGTACACTTAGAAATGGTCTAGAATAGGTTTATAAATAAATCACTAAGTATTTTTACAACTGGATTTCTTTCTAATATGAGGATCTGGCACATTTTTGGAACGCATACGATAGTACGAAGATGTCTTTTTACCATGAAAAAAATTAAAGGTTTCCACGCAAAACACTTATTCATCAATAGAGTCGAGAGACTCCTTTTGTGTCAAAGGAGTTCAATCACCAGCAATTTTGAAAGTAAACAATAATGTACATTCAAAGAAAAACCTTTTAGTCCTAAAAAAAAGCAGTTTAAGGAAGTTAAAAGTAGGCAGTGACACACCGATGTGACAATAAGTGCGTGGTGCCACCGGTAAGCCGAGATTTTTTGAGGACTTTTCCTCGTGTGCGAAAGAAAGACCTAGGGTCGATTCTTCTTTTCTTTCCAATGTTGGAATAATTCGTTTCCAAAAAGATCGAGGAGGAACGCTTACTTTTTTTTTTGGTATTCTCTCCTCGAGTTCTGAAGACATCAAATGCCAACACCCCGCTTAACAACTGTTTTGGGAACTAAAGAATATACGGATCAAAGACGTACTTCAAGAATTCTAAAAAAATATTTTAATTCTGAAATAATGAGTTCCACTTTGAAAAAGATCAATGGAAATTTCTTAATGGAATTGAAGATGTCTACCCTAGATATTCTTGTTTCCAATTTCTTAACCAACGGAAATTTTCAAATATAGAACATCATAAAAACAGACTTGCATTTAATTTTTAAATAATATTGTTGTACTGTTTTTTTTAAATCTCTTTCTAGTAATAATGTGAATTTTTTTTGTTGAATATATGCTATTATCAGCATTGAATGCTCCTACTTTTTAAGGATTTAAGAATTCTTTGAAAAGAACGAATATAATGCTTACAAAATTCGGAGGGTGGGTTATATAATAAGCCTTTTAATTTATTTTTAAAATATAAAAATCATAATTCGGTAAAAAAGGGGAATTCGTATAAGGAAACCTGTGAACTGATCTCCGTAATTACCCTATTGTATTTTCAAATCTTACCAAATCTCATGACCCGTACATACAATACGGAAAAATTGAAATTAAGAAAAAATAGTTTTATTCTAAAAAAGATTTTTTGTGCTAAGATTTACGAATTATATTTATCCGAATTAAAGTAAATCTAAATATTACTTCTTTTCGATATCTAAATTTTATTTAATATACACTTTTTACTTCGTTACAAAACTTGCATAATTTTTTCATTATAAAGGCAACCGAGATATTAAAATATTTCAAATTTAACATTTTTTGATTTTGAAAGGATAAAAAGCACTTCGGTGATTCCGTAGATGTATTATTTATGAAAATTTGCTAAAAAGAACATTAAAAAAATAAATTTTAAAATTGTAGTAACACGTGTGTAAGATGAGATTTTTTGAGGACTTTTCCTTGTGAAAATATAGGAAATATTTTTATTGTTGCGTTTTTCTCAAAATGTCCTTAAAAGTTTGGTACATTTTCCTCAAAATCTAGTCCAGAGCGCTGATATTTTGCACATTATGGAATGTGGTTATCAGGGATTTTTTTTCTTTCTGAGAAGCATTCACATTATTCGAAGAATTACACAATATTTGTATAAAAATTATGAGAAATTTGAGTATTACATAATTTAAATTTTAAAAATTGTATTAAATTTCCTTTTTGAAAATATTATGATCAGTGAACAGAATATTATGTTTTTAAGTACTCTGCAAAGTTATAAAGGCGATAGATGTTAATGCAAGGATTACTTAAAGGTGTTGATATACAAATGTAAACACAGTGATTGATTATGAATTGCTCATACATAATTATGTATACTTATAAATGTGATTTTCTTTGCGTAAACAGATACAAAAAAGTAGAGATATCTCCATGTTAAAATATGATTTTCATCACTTTTAATTTAAAGATGTGAGGATCATCGCATAAAATAAACTCATTTTTCTTTGTCGAAGGTGTCTCTTTCTCTCACTCATTTACCTTCTCAAACCGAGACGGTGTGTTACATTACATAAATTAAAACAAAGTTTTCAGTCCGAAATGTTAATTTTGGACATTAAGTTAATTTCTTTTATGTATTATCATTACGAAATCTGTCCTATTAAATTAACATTAAGACTGGGTGACCCTAAATGAACCTTGGCCTACAACAGACACGTGCGCTATTAGTGGAAGATTTGATATGGCGGCTCATAAATCAATGGCTCTATTAATTCATGAATTAAATTTCGAAGCGCAAAAAAGAAATGAACTGCTTAATGAATGCATTATTGATACTGAACATTATCTTGGATGCAGTGCGGTAGAACTTCGTTATACAAATAAATATATTACTTTCCAGAACCTTACTGGAAACGCGAGAAACTTTCGTTAATCGAAACAACTTTTCCTACTTGCATTAATACAAAATACGATGATGCGTTCTACGAAGAAAAAATATTCCAAAAATTCTGTGTGTAACGTTTAATTTTTCGAAGGAAATTATGCATACGAAAACATCATAAAAGGGTATGAATCATCGTTATCTTTTCTTTCACTGAATGGACCAAACTAAAATGTGAATTCGATTGAGAATGGGGGGGGGAATAATTTATTATTTATGATACATACCTAATTCTTTTTTTAAGGTAGAATCCTGTCTAGAGATAATAATTTTGCTGACACCTCAAAATTTGTTGAAAATGAGACTCAGCTTCAATCAATTAATAGCGTGCTTAACCTCTGCATCATTAGAGTGCTGCTTCTGAATGTACAGAGCAGCATTTTTCTTATTGATCCAGAAGATTGTTGCTTTATAATCTTCCTCCCCATTGACAAATTCTTCACCAAACCTTCTTGCTATAAGACACAATGCAATCCTATAGTTCTATGAGGGCAGTTCTAGGCTGTGCTCTTCCACAAACTCATCGATATCCACCTCCAGTCTCCTATATATATATATATAATCCTAGCCATAGACACAATGTCTTTGATTAAATGCTCCACGGGAAGTGAGCACAAGCTTTAAGAAATGTGTGACCACATGCGACATTGAGTGCTAGCGGAAGGAGTGCTAAACACGGACTGTGATGTGGCAGATACACAAATCGGACTTCTCCCCTTATCACTCGTTGTGTTCATTACTCGTAATGAAAGGCGCTCGTTAAGCGAGGTTCCACTGTACTTTGTCGACTGTTTTAAGAAGTGACTGCGAAAAGATCAGGAAAAATATCTCCGAACGGAATTAATTTTTCTGCAGTAATTTCAACAAAGATTAATATATTCGATACAAAACGTAAACTTATTGTGTTGTGGATTAAGAGTAATTCATTTGAACATTTGTATTGCGTTATATTTGTGAAAGCAAAGAAAAAGTTAAACTTTGCATAATGTTAGGTTTCTAGATGGCAGCATGCCACTAAATGTCATTCATTCATTCTCCTCCATGAAACGGTATATTATTTAACTCGGTTTCTTAACAATGAGCCGGAAAATTTTCACTAGAATGGATCAAATATTATGAAATTTTTCATTAATGAAAATACTGACAAATAACCAAGCTGAAGATTTATGAGAGTTTCAAAGAATTCAACGACGTGTGAACCATTTTCAGAGATGTCTTCACTGCTTTACTTAGTGATGACCAAAGTATTTGGTATCGACAATATGGTTCCTATTTCCTCCATAAAACTCACCGCGCAACCGAGTTCAAACACTCAATTTGCCTTAGAAATGTGGTGATAGCCGTTGGAATTTTAAGTGCTACTAAATGTCACGCAACAGTTTTCCTCACCCTGTAATCAGTCCGGTTGAGTACCGTCGACGAAGAGATGTTTCTCTACCAATCAACTGCTTTCAAAATATCTTTTGATCGATTGGCTTAAAAATTTTTTACGAATCGTTTGATATGTCTGCTTAAATGAATCGTACACTATAACTAACTCCTAGTATAATTTTTTAAAAAAAGTAGTGAAAATAGTTTCTCCATTTTTTGTTCTTTTTCTAGTCCTTTCAAGGGCTTACCCCGTTTAGGCAAGTACGGAAATCACTGTACCCTCGTGCTCTTTTTTGCATGGGGATTTACAATCTCTGGAAAAAATGGGTAACGCACTTCTGGGATACCTTAGAGATCCTTCTTTATTTTCGAGCCTTTTTGTAAATGAAATTTTGCTTTTAACATCTAGATCACAGTTGCACCTTGTTTGGCACTAAACAGGCAAAGTTGGTTCTTGAGCCACAAACCCAAACTTTAGCTTGACTTGGTTTGTAAAGTACCAGGAACAAGATAATATTTTATTTCAAACTATACAAAGAACAAAGCTAAATATTTAAAACTTTTACATCACAACGAAGTGAAAGATAAAGAGATGCAAATCAAAATAACGTATTCAAAAAGTTCAAGAGTTTTTTTTTTTTTTTTTATCTCTAACCACTAATTCTGAATTTTACAATATTCTCTATTACTTAATTTAAATACGTAAGGATTAACTTGGAACATAAGGAAAGTACAAATCTGTGAAAGTTTTCAGTACCAAGAATATTGAACTGAACCAAACCGATAAATAATGCTAATATTCCAATTTTGTTTTTGAGTTTGGGGTATGATTGTCTGATTCACATCTTATATTGCAGTTGTGTTTGTATGATAAAGAATGTGTTGGCTAAGTTGATGTTGGAACTTTCAACTTGTAATCAAGTCCGCGGAGTACTGAGTATATGAATTACTATATGTACTGAGTATATGAATTACTATTACTATATTCGAATATGAATTACTATTATATACAGTAATTCATATTCGAATTCTTATAAAACTAATCCTTTTATAATATTATTTCTCAAGAAAAATTTATTTTTCATCAGAAGTGCTTTTAGATCACCACGGTATTTTGCTTTTACAAGTAATAAACTATTTTTATTGCAGAATTTAATCATTTATCTTTTTTGCCGTTACACGATGCATAATCTTCGATAAAAAATATTTTGAACATGTAAAATTAGAAGAAAATATTCAATGAACCTCACTCGTAACAGAAATTTATTATTTTTCCGTTTCATGTTCATCTAGTGTCTTATTACTTCAATTTTTACAAAAATGTATAAATTTATGAACAGTATAAAAAAATTTCAAACAAAACTGCTAATCATTACCTATGCAATGATCGTTTGGTTATGAATAGAAATGAAATATACTATACTTTGTTTGCACATCTATTTCATAATTTATTTAAATGAATAATAATCATTAAAAATAAGCAGCAGATATGTTCTTATTCATTTTTTCTCCACCTTCAGGGTGAGTCGTAGAAATGGCAGTTCAAATGATTTTGTTTGGCTTAGACGCATCGAAGGATTTAGTATACTAGATCAGTGGTTATCAGATTTTTCGATGTCGGCTGGTTATTAAATTTTTCGACTCAAATTATTTTAGTGAAATACTTAAGCTTAAATAACATAAGCTTTGAAGTAGGAGTGGCCAACCTTAGTGAAATGAAGGGCAAAGTAGGGGGGAAATTGACATTTTGTTCCCCAAAATAATATTATTATCGAAGAAGAGGTAATGGAATCGTGTCCAGGGTGCAATACGGAAAGGAGGGGGGTATCCTTGATTAAAAAAATATTACTTTTATAAAATTCTAAGGCACGAATACTGTTTGAGACAAACGTATTTTGAAAAAAATAATTAAAATTACAATACCTCTTGGAATAGTATGGGATGTCATTGCAATTAAGTGTGTGAGTGTTAAGTTCACAATATTTATGTAACCAAAAAAAAAAAAATGGTCGACTTTCATTCACGTTTACTACAATCCCATACAAAAATATTTTACATTTTATTGACTTTTCTTTTGCAACAATTTTATTCGATTTTTTTTCACAGAATACTTGAAATGGCCCCACCGAACACCAATGTTCCACAGACCACGGATTGAGAACCATAGTACTACAATTATTATTAAGGGAATTCCTTTCACTGTCACATAATCATTTTGATAACATTGCTTTTGCCGTTTAAAATACTCATAACAACTGTAAAAAAGAGGCTTTCACAATTCACTTTGACAAAATAATAATTCATGCCTTGTAAGTATGTAAACAAATGAATGAATACTTAACGCGCTAACAAAGTAAGCCTTGCATACAATGCGTAAATTTAGAACAGCTAAGACAAGCCAAATTCACTCATTCATTGAATGGAAATCAGTCTAAAATTCTGAATTCTAACAAGCTCGATAAATCAAAAAAATTGCTTTGGTCCAGGAAATGAATGTCACCTGCAAACGGAAATTTTTTTCAGAGTGAAAAACAGAAAGTTGCTATTCAAAACGGGAAAGATAAAAAAAAAAGGTCCTATTCCACAAATCATTCCCTTTTTAGACACGCCAACGAATTTGCAAGTGAAGGAGTTAATGAATGATTACTTAAGTGGAAATGTGCAATACGTTATTCCGACCCGTTTCCTCGGCAGCAAAAATCGACTTGTCCGAGTCAACTTTCTCTATTTTCGATTATTTGCACTCTATATGCGAAGCACGGGGCAGAACAGTTTCCACCATTCGTAAAACAAATGGATTTATGGCGACACTGTCGATGTATTTTTCCAGAACTTTCCGAGATATGCTGAGAATTTTAGAAAGATATATTTTTTCTCTTCTAAGACCTTACTCTCAAAGGTCGCATTAATGAAGATATTTATACCTTTCTGTTACGAGCTACATCCTTTTAAATGGACAACTAAACAAAAGAGAAATTTAGAGAAGATAATACGATATGTAGATTAAAACCTATTACGAAGTATTGCAAAAAAAAAAAGATTTTTATACCTAATAAAAAATGTTTAACTTATTTATAATATAAAAACTTCCTTTTACTTTTTAAATTCGTTTTCTTGACACTTGAGAATTTTTAAATATGTACTCTACACATAAATATTAAGTACAAAATAGTTTCTCATATTTTGCGCAGTTAAAAAATTCAGTCTAATTGTTCCAATAGGATTCTAAAAACGTTTCCGCTCTAAAAATTAAAGTACGACTAAACAATTTTGCATCATTTTTTTTACAGGTAAGCTAAATGTGAAATACGTTACTGTTTTTTGGTATCCTTAAGAATAACGCATATATGTTTTACTAAATGTTAATCAATTTACTAGATATTAATCATTAATTTTCCATGTTAACCGTTACTTTCGAAAGGCTCCGCGGGACATTCGAAATAACTTTTATTGTTAACTATTAACTTTCGAATGACTCATCTGCATATACCATATATAACAGATAACATCTCTCTTATCTGTTATACATGGAAAGACAAATAATTCTTTTTATAATATAAAATACGAACGCACGTAAATAAATTCTATAAATAATTTTATAAACATAAAAAAGAATATTGAGAAGAATTATGTAAAGAAGAATATTTCAAATTCGAAAAGGGTTTGGTTATCAAATGGAGGGGGATTTTCGAATGAAAAAGGACCAACATAAAACGTCTGAAAAAGGAAAGCAACTTGACACTATGGATTTAACACTCTGGAAATGAAAAAGAAAAGATTGTCTGGAATGTCGCAAAAGGCAAATTGTTGGAGGACGCAAGCGAACATCAACATAGTTTTCAACATGTCCTGAAAGCCCTTTGCTGCACTTCGGGATCCTGTTTTGAAAAATTTGATCCTAGGAAATCAGCAGTAAATGCCTCGTGCTTTAGTGTATAAAATGATAACTTAATTTTAGTTTAGCTTTTATTAACGTCACACTAGAAGCAACACGAGGGCTATTGGAGACGGATCTCGTAATTTTGAACCTCGGTCAAGTGACGAGGGCGACACCTGAACTGTCCCCCCTCTCCTAACTTCCACATCACGCCAACGGGAGGACTTTGGGCCCTGACAGATTTAACGTGCATCAGCCCCGGCTACACGGCGGGTCTTTGGTGGCCAAGTTGAAAAATAACATACTTAATAAACTATGTAAAATGATCTGTAATTAAGTTCCCTATCTGTAGCACATGCGATTGTATGTATGATTGCAATATTGAAAAAAAAAACAGATTTGAATTCAAACTGTGAATTTTAGCCTCAAATCGTTATGTGTAATTCTACATTATTTTTACTTTAATTCGTTTTATTTCATGTACAACTTTTGCAATTATCCGATACATCGCGGTGGCAGCTTTGAGCATTGGTACAGATGTTTTGAGGCTAAACGCATGCGCATCACTAAATTCACTACGTTATCCGTAATATAGAATTTTAACTTAATGATCAAAACAAAAATACAACGTGATAATCCGCCTCTAGCCCACAAAAGCATTAACAAAATCGATAAAAATGCACTAGGGTATTTTTAACAGGAAAGTTTAAGAAGAAAATCTGTTCAACTAGTGTATATGATTCTATAATAATCATTATACCAACAAGCGTGGAATCTGAAAGATTTTTTCTGCGACAGGATTATGAATACAAAAATTAAATAATAACATTGAGATCAAAATGTTGATCCGTCATGTTTATTAAATGTTTATTTTTTAAAACGTATTAACAAATAGATGACGTATTTAATTATATATTTTATAACTATTTTCATTGAGAAAAACGTTTTTCTGCATTAGAGTATTAATTATAACCTATTATAAAATTACTTGTGCATTATTTATATTCAGAATATAATTATTTTCATATAATTTTATGACATTTTACAAGAATAGAATAAAATGTCTTATTATTATATGAATTATTTTGATTTCATGGCTTAAAGAATTCTCGTTTATTTACCAGTATACAATTTTTGTTTGAAAACTTCACCGAACACTGGTAACAGATTAAGTCTGTAAATTTTCAATTACCAACTATAAGTTAAAGATTATTCCGTACCATATATATAAATAATTTCATGTGTCTGTACAAGTTATTCGTGTACATTTCCTGCTTCAAAATCTTCAATTTCCTGCTTCTAAAAAATGATATTTTCTACAAGGATTAATCCAAATGCTGAATGCAATTCGTAGTAATTGTTATTCAATCAACATTCCTACAACTGATGAATTTATGACCACGAGATTTTTTTTTCCTCGTTGTCAGAGCTTCTTCGAATATGTTCAGAATAAGAAATGGACCCTCAATTAGAATTTTATGATCTATGCTTCAAAAAATGATGATGGAAGGTCACATTAGCAAAGATATTCGATTCTACCTGCCATGAACGTCATATCATGCTCTTAAATTTAAAGACCAAGGCTCCGTATGTAATGCAACCAATGACAGTCCTTGTTATGGAAGAAATTTCTTGAAAATGAGACGACTGTATTTATAGGAAAGGCTAAAGAATAACAATTTCTTTTTGTTCGTGTACATTGAAATCTACAGTCGTCGCATTGAAAAGAGTGAAGAAAACAATTAGTTTCATTAAAAATCGCATTTAATTTTTCTGTTATCTAAAAACATAGAACGTTATCGAATTTATTTAATTCATATTTTGAATCTGTTCATCAACTTGTAAAATTATCAAGCTCTAGTTTTTTTTTTTTTTTAAAAAAAAACCATCTTCGCCAACCAGTCGCTCGTTGTAATGATGTCCAAGTCAGGCAGGGAAATTAGCTTTAAAACAAACAAAATCACAAAATTCAAAACAATCGCTTTGAATTAATTGTGCTTTAAAAACGTAACAGTACGTTTAAAAAATAAAAGAACATAATTTTGAAATAAAATAAATTCAGAACATCAGCAGCAACTTTTCACTTCACAAATAATAGTCATGTTTGCCTAGTTCATTTCTTGCACATAACGTTTTGTCCGCGGATGCTGAATTGACTGATGATCCATAAAAGTGATTCAGTAGCACTAATAAAGGAGAATGCTCTCGATTTTGAGCCAGTTTAACGTAAATGATAGTTCTTTATCAAGGATAAAGTGTCATGAGTTCTATTCCAAATATAAAAAAAAGTGTTTTATGAAGCTGTAATGGAGGATTCATAAATTTTGACAAACAGAGCGGAAAACTCGATCAATTATTTAAAAAAAAAAATGTCTCTTTCAGTGTTTAATAAAAATGGTTATGTTCATAATTCTTCATCTCATACACAATCCGCAAATATTCACAGCTGCAAAATATTATTCGCGAAAAAAAAAAAGTTGACTATGAAGAATTGTATTTTTTAAAAAAAAAGTTCAATAAATTAGTAAAAATTATTTCTTAAACTCTTAAAAGCAAAAATTCGAGAAAAATCCAGGTGGACCTTTTTGTATGCTGTTGAGAATTTGTTAGTAGTTTTAGACTTACATACATTAAGAATAATATATTGTTATAACAAATTAAAAACTTCAAAAAAAAAAAAAAACTACCCTGCTCAAATTTAAAGCAGAGCTCCTTGACCGGAATATGCATGTTTTGTTATAAATTTGTCCGTTATTAGAATAACAATAACATTACGCAATATAATGATTTTAACACTGTAATGGACTTGGAGTCACAGTAAATATTTCAAGAAAGTAGCCAATTCAGTTGATACACATAAATACAACAGATGCATTTAGGAACTTGAGTTTACAATTCTATTGAAAGATGATTCAAGAGATGTTTAAATTAGCCATACAACTTATTTAAAACAGTAACTCTATTTCTCACATTTGTATTGAAATCCTCAAAACGATTTTTTCTCTCCCTTATCTTTCTTTTAATACTTTAGAATAACCAAATTTCGTTTTGTATTCAATTGTATATTTCACCTCATTTTACAAATTTCATTTTATGTTTAATTGTATATGTAAGCTTTAATAATTCAACCGCATTTTATAAATTAAAACTAATGCAATTTGTGTTTTCGTAACGCAATTTTATTACGGCTAACTAAACAACCTATATCAGGAAAAGCTAAATGTAAGTAATTACTTTATTAACCATCATATACGTGGCCTTCACCGATTGACATAAATATCTATAAAATGTTATTTATGCAATTTGGTTTTCTACAAACATAAAACAATAAACATCTGTATAAATTGACTTAAATAAACCCAACTTTAATTACTTATATCTGTTTTATATACCAAGCTGAATATTAAGCTTATCAAATTCCCGTCTACTTCGAAATGCATAGCTTAGTAACCCAGCCAATACAATTGTACCAACTATACATTTTTAATACCTAAACATCGTATTTTATTATTTTCAACGATGTATAATTATCAACTACAGCTTTAGTAGATGATATTTTTTCTAGTTGATGTAATCATTGGTCGAATTGCTATCAATATTTTTGCGTGTGTTTTTGCAAAAAAAAATAGTATTCTTTATTTTATATATATCTTTTATTTTTAAAAATGTTTCTAAAATATTTTTATGTGTGTCAACTTATGTACATATGAAAACGCACATTTTTGGTCAGTATTAATCTATTAATTCTCGTTTGACACAATGTTTTGATACGATATCAGAGTTTTCAATTATTGTTTACTCATTCATAAATATAATTTTTACAGTAATTTAATCACAATTTCCCGAAATTTACGGGGGTAGATCAAAAAATATAAACAAAACTTTATGAATTAAGGCAGACAATTTTTATACATTTTGCCAAAGTAAATATGATAAGTTATTTAAAATTTAAATGAATGTTTTGACTCATTTTATTCTTATATACTTTTATTTATTTAGTCGCAAGCCCCCTGAAACAAAGCGGTCCAAAACGGATTGGTGCACAAAATGTGAAACTGCTGCACCATTAGTAAAAACTCAGTTGTCTGCCTGATAAGTTCTCATAATTGTTTTTTGGAGGCTCACATGATTATTGTAACGTCAGTTTCCATCATGATCAACGTACGATAAATGTTGTAAGCTTTTGGAGAAGATTATAGCAGTATATTCGTTCAAGAAACTTCCCATTGCGATCATCAACCTTCTCTTTCTCCAGGATAATGCAAGCTTCCACACAGCTTGTATAAAACACAGAAATATTCCTAATCCTACTTAAATACAAGTATATCCTCCACTGGATTATTCTCGAAAATCCTCCTCATAATCTGGATTTTGTACTCGCGGACCATTTGATTGGTTAACCCCTTAATGAAGCATTTGGAATAGAAAGATTTTCATTGCATATTGAAGAATTTACTCAATATTCGCTCTGCATACGCACGCATTTTTTTTTTATCGTATAAAATTTTTAAAAAACTATCGAGACATTAGAAATATTATGCAGCCTTGCAAGAGGATCTACAGAAAAATAACATCATTCGAGTAATTTTGATAAGTAATATCTCAGAACAGATTTAAAAAAAAAAAACCTCATGTATGTTTAATCCACCCTAATAATCATCCATTCTATCCATTTCCCTCTGAATCTTCAAGCATTAAAATAAAAGTGTTTGAAACAGAAATGGGATCTTCATAAAAGACATTAACAATTTTCATGAGTATCACACCAGCATTGCTCAATGAAACCGATTTTCATCAATTAGTTACAAACTATTACTTTCCAAATGAGAGTTGTGTGTCTTTTTCCCACTTAGTAATAACCCCAAAAAAGTACAAAAGGAGGCACTTACTCGCTGCTGCATGCGAAAGCGCGCGTTCCAGTTTGACCAGCGCAGAAGTGTGAATCGAGCCGCGGAAATCTCTTCGAATCGGTCCAGAAATGAAAGAAGGAAGGGGGGGGGGGGACTCTCATATCCGCGAGTCGCTGTCTGGTCATCAAGAAAACCGTTTATCTCGTTCGAGACGAACCGGGAAACGGGTCAGTCGCCGAACGAACCCTTTTGGGTTTATGACCTTGAGCTCTACCACACTTTTCAGACATGGATTTGCAAAGAATCAAAGCTTCATATTCTTCACGCAGGAAATGTTTTGCAGCAGAAAAATGCTTATTAAAAAGGACGAAATAAAAGAGGAGTGAATGTTTTCGATTATGTGGTAAATCCAATTGACATTTCTGCTTCTCTTTTCCCAAACGTGAACAGTTTTATTTAGAAAATTTCAAAGTAAAGTCTGGACCAAAAATAATTGTCATATTCTAAAATGAGTTTTAATTATTTCAAAAGAACTCTGGGAAATGGTCTTCACATATATGAGAATTATTTACATACGGGAATTCTAAAATTAATTTTTGACCAGATCGGACAAATTATTTTCATAAATCTACAAACAAGTATCCACACACGTGAATTTTTTACACACTTGTGTAAATTCCAGAATAAATTATGCATACGTATATTATTGATGCAATTGTTTAATCTAATTAACTTTCTTAATTCAAAATAAAAAGAAAAAATATGGAATAAATATCCGAACAAAAATATTTATTCCACCGCATCTTCCAGTATCTCCCCTCCCCCCCTCCTCATTTTTCAATGATTTTATTTTGTTTTGTTTTCTTTTTACTTCTACAACAATTTCATCATCTGGACACAGCTGTTTCTTTGTTAAGTCCAGAATGTAAGAATGGATATTCTCTGGTTCAGGTTGATATTCCTTTCCATTGAGAATGAGTAGCTTTTTTCAGGAGAGAACACAAATTACGAACGAATTTTTAATTCATATAATACACTAAACAATATCTGATTCCCTACAATTCTTTGAAAAATTGTAAATATAATGATTTATACTTGATAAAATAGGGAGGAATTATTAGAAAAGTTAGATAATTTGTTGATGTTGAGATGAGTGAAATTAAGTAAATCACATTTCCTTAGGTTTTTTAAACTCTTTCCCTTAAAATACTTTATTTTGAAATATTTATCTGAAATCATATAATTTCCTTCTCTTGACAAAAAGAATATTTGTCAAGAGAAAGAGAT
Source organism: Nephila pilipes (assembly GCA_019974015.1). Classification (NCBI taxonomy): domain Eukaryota; kingdom Metazoa; phylum Arthropoda; class Arachnida; order Araneae; family Nephilidae; genus Nephila; species Nephila pilipes. The sequence continues at coordinate 219,774 of BMAW01088967.1, read as the reverse complement.
TGATGATGAAGAAGAAAAAGAGATTGATGATGATTATCAAAAAGAATGATGTTCCGGCACTATACAAAACAAATACTAAAAGGGGAGGTTCTGGACGTACAAAAAAAGGACATGTTGAGCTTTCGATAATTTTTGATGTACCAACTCCACTATGTCGAGTTACTCGAAAAATTGTAGAAAACGTCTCACATCAAGAAGTGGCTGCCGTTTTTTATCGAGTCGTGGGTTCGAGCCTTGATGCCATAAAAGACCCACCATGAAGCTGGGGCTGATGCATGTTAAATCTGTCGGGGCTCAAAGTCTTCTCCTTGGGGGTGGTGCTGCAATTAGATGAGAGAAATGCCAGCTCAGGTGTCGTCCACGTCACTTGAATTGAGTTTCAAAATTCGAGGTCCGTCACTAATATCCCTCGGCTTGCTTCTAGTGCGAAGTTAATAAAATCAATTAATCAATCCACTGTGTGCAAGGAGGTATCTCAGATAATGATTAATTTCACTAAACAAAGAAGAAAGATGCAAAGTAATCGAATCCAGCACTATCCCTATTAATCCACATGTTTGTCCAAATCACTCATCACCGTTTACGAGGTTGGTTCAAAAAGTACCTGTTTTTACGACAAATGGCGTTGTTTGTGCTGCTTTCAGTTAAAACAAATATGATACTGCTTCATATATTAGTTTTGATTTGTGTTGCGTCGAGTTTCCACCGTCGGTGAGACTTGTATTCATCGTTATACATAGGAAACTAACCATTAATCAAGACAATGAATTGTTTCCGTGGGATGTACTGCAAAGAAGATGAAGATGACCAAAAAAGTGATGGCGAAAGGTATCCTACTCATGAGCTTCTTAGAAAAAGGGGGGAAAAGGACTATACTACAATGAGTTGCTCCTCAAGTCACTATCGTAAGTCACAATCATTTTCTATACTGTCGTTATCTAGGTTATTATATTTAGACTGATTAGATCATCTCATTAAGTTCATTGCCTATCTCCTGCAACCAATTAAAAAATAACAGAATAACACGAATTTTCATTGGTAATAGAGATTTTATAATGCGAGGCATCGTTGCCAAGTAAGTTGTCATATAAGAGGAACATGGTATTGAAAACATATTACCAAACTAAAAGTAATATATAGAAATCTATTGCTGTGTGTCCAAATGCGGAAGAATCGAGTTTCAGCACGTGAATTAGAGAAACTTATCCACAAGGCATTATTTTGGAACCAGCGAAAGAAGAGGGTCAGTAGTGGAACAAACCTTTTCGGGTTTATGACCTTGGAAAGAAAGAGTTAAACGTACCGCATTTCTCTTGCAAAGTGGGTTTAGGAAGAAAGATGATCCATATTTCACGGAACAGGATAGAACAACTAAATAGTATCTGGATCGAAAAACCAATCGATTTTGCACTTTTCCATGCAAGGCGATATCATATTGAATAAATCACTACCTTTGTGGATGTGGCAAGTGGATAAGGATATGATGAAATAAAATATTAGAAATAAAATTACGATGCTTCTGGAATAAAATAATCTTACTGCCGAATGTTTTAACTACGTGTTAGAACTGGAAAAAAAAACTCTAACTATGATCTTTTAGAATAAGAAATGCTAACAGTTTAGACAGAATGTTACTTATTACAAGATTCATAAGACCTTATTTACCACACTCAGCCTATAACGCTGATTCAAAATAATGTGATCGTTTTGGTTCGCTAAATTTCATGTATTTTCCTGTTGTTCGCCATGTTTCTCATTAGTTCTATTAGTTAATTGAAATGTGAAACCAAATAGAAAAGATTAAAGAGTGAAGAAAAATTAGCAATGTGTATTATTTGTATAGTTGTTTAATTATTCCTTTGAGCATGTGCATAGTATGACTGTGTATCAAACAATACATATAAGTGTACATGCATAAAAGGCCAAACATACGCCCGTGTTCATTGTACATATTATCTTAGGCAGTAGCACTGGTAGCTTTGTTATCTTTAATCATGTATTAAATTATGTAATTTTGGAAAACAAGTAACACCATGGATTACATACGTAATATCGACCTCGCTTGGCAAGAACTAACTGATAAAATTTATCCCCTTAATTTGTCGGGGTTCAAATTTACTTATAAAATACAAGCTGTTTGTCTATACACAGTTTCTGCGACCTATCATAACCTACGCTTGCCCAATTTGGAACCCACCACTATAAAATAGAAATCTTACAAAATAATATTATAAGGATGATAGCACGAGCCAGATTTATCGTGCGAAATGAAGATATTAGAAACTCATTAAAAATCCCCAAACTCCAAACTACAATAATCTTGTCACAGAAAAATTCACCAATAATATAATGAACCACCCCAACCCCCTCCATTCAAGAAACGAAAAATTACAAGAGAATATACAGAACGTGTTGGAACTTAACCTAAAAAACACTGCCCCTCTGCTAACCGATTCAACAACTAACAGGATAATTCCCTCTCCCTCACTCGAGGCAAACGGAAATTTTCCCAGTCAAGAAATTCGAAAACATTCAAAACCTGTGAGTAGACGCTTCCTGATTGGACAAGTGCCCTCACCCTGTACTCATCCACCCCTCTAAATAAGTCATTGTTCGTTTATCTCGAATTCAAATTATTCTAAATTTCGAGAATCATTCTCCATTATATTTTTTAAAACTCAACGGCTTCCAACTTAATGAATTTCTTTAATATTAAAGTAACAATTTATTATTTTTAAAACTTAGTTTAATTTAGTGCAAACACCCATCTCATCATGGACAATAGGAATTTTATCAAGTTCAAACTCAGATAGGAGATAAAGGCCCGCACTGGACTAGGTGCTCCCAAATGAACTTTCATTACCAACTAACTGATAAATGCATGAACGGAGTGAGTAAGAAGACATTCGAGGATTATGAAAGAGAAGAGCTCATCATTGTCCAAATTATTAATCTAATAGAGACGCAGCGGGAGTAAGAGTAGAACAATAGAAGGATTCCGGAGTGAGTGAATGAATGAATGTAAAGGCTATTGGCGCAAGAGCCAGATGTGGCTATGCTGCGCCAAACAAGATTGAACTGTGGTTTAGACGTGAAAAAATTGAAGAAAAGAAAAAATTGGCTGACAAGAAGGAGAGTCGAAAATAGAGAAGGATCGCTAGTGTATCCCGGTAGAGCGAAACACGTGTTTACCATAGACAGTAAACTCCAAATGAAAGAAAAGAAATTACTAGTGTGCCTCAAGATTATGATGCCCGTACTTACCTGAAGATGATAAGTCCCTGCGATCCCCTGATATTATTCCCAGGGGCAGGATGCCCGGCTATACCCCCAGACGCTGGGTACCCATTTTAGTCACCTCTCATGACATATAGTGGGACTATTCGGTCATTCCCGGTTACCACACGGATCATGATAATTCCGGAAACAAAAAGCTCAAAGTACTCACTGCATAATTCCGTATTACAATTTCTGTAACAATAAGAGGATTTATTGATGAGATCGTAACGAATGATCAGAATTTAAAAATGTGAGAAAGACGATATATTTTAGATGTTTTTTCCTGCTGCCGATATTTGCTTAACGAGATAAAAAAAAAAAAAAGAAAGCGACACATAACACAAGATGACTTTAATTGTGAAAAAAAAATAATAATTTCAGAAGGACCTTTGGTCTTTATTACAAAAATGAATTTCACATTTCTGTGCGCTAAACGATGTCTCTCTATATACGCTAAATTAATAGCCTATTGCGTCTGAAAGGCATTTCATACAAAATTTCTTTGTTTTTCCATTTGGAAATGTGTAATAATTGTCTGTTATCTTTTACACGTGACGCTATTACCAGATACAACAATGTGACTGGATTATTTAATGTTATATAATCTTATTCTACGAATAATAGGATGCCCGATCTAAATGTTATTAATGTGTATTGAAACGTACTATTTTCAAATAATAGTATCATGGACAAATCATTGCGGTCATTTAAAATCTCTTTGTTATCATTGAAATCTCTGTCATTTCGAGGCAGTGAATGTTCTACAACCTATTCGAAACCTTTTCGAATCTTTCATTCACAGTGTTGATGAATGATAGCGAACATTATGAAAAGCGTTGTTGTTTGTTAAAGGATTCGCTGTTGATGTTACCCATATATGGTTAACTGGTTTTATTTATTTATTTATTCAAGCATGCTTAAAAAAATAACGTAACTATCAAAATAAAAGAAAAGGGAAATAAACTATTAGGAATATTCAAAATAACGTAAGGAATAAATTAAAAATCGAAAAACGTTTCAGTTTTAATCACAAGTATGTAACAATTTAATTAAGTAGAACAAGGGTTGGCTAACTGTGGCTCTCGGTCTTAACATTTACCTATGTGATATTTTCGGAAAAAAGTACATATAATTTCAGTACAGATAATAACTAACCGTTTGCAAATAACTTTACTGTGAGAGTTTACAGAGTACTAATTTCAAACTACAATAAAACGAAACACTACGTCAGAAAAAACAACAACACTGAACCTGGTTCGTTCTTATTGTTGTGGCTCTATAAGTAGAGAGAGAATTGCCCATGTAAAAAAAAAATTCTTCAACTTCGCTATCTGACTTATCAAGTTTAAAAATTTTACAATCTAGGTTAATTAACCAGTGAGTTTTGAATTTTATTTATTCAAGAGATTCGAAAATACCTAAATTAAACTAATTATTAGGATTTATTCCTAGAAACTTTTCTGACGAAAGAAAATCAAGCAACAAATTCAACTAGAAATGAACTGTTATAAAAATAATTAACTGTTTTTTAGTACGTCATTCAAGTTTATACGAAATGTGGAACGTATGAATTTAGGCATATGATCGCGAAAGAGGTTTAAATATTCTTTTTTTATTCCTCAAAAAAAAAAGAAGGGGAAATTTTCATTTCCAAATTATTTAAAATTTAAGGAAGAATGTATGTATTCCATACCCAAATAACCAAAATCTATTTTAGAGACTTACTCTTATTTATTTTCTTTATGAAACAATTTTGGTTCATTAACACAATGGAAACTTTTGTAGAAAGAAGCGAAAAACGCTTCGCTGTGTGTGAAATAAGAGTGTCATTGGAGCGAAGAACTGGAAAGACAGCTTTTTATATATTCTCTTCTAAAGTGATATGTTTAAATAAAGATAGAATATTGCGCTGAAGTCCAAAAAAAATTTTTTTTGAGATTTTCATATTTTAATAATACTTGAAATGAGGTCATCTAGATGAAATAATAAAATAATAACTCCTGTTTATGTTATGTTTGTAAGACTGTATTTTCATAATGCTAAAAATCAGAAAGTAAACACGAAAATTAAGTTATCAGAAGGAAATAAATGCTCCTAAATATGAATATGCTAATGTGGTTGTGACGCTTTTGTATACTATGCTTTCAAAACGTAGAAATGTTAAACAAATAATAATAATATTTCCTCTTTTATCCTTGCAACAAATCAGTTCAAATCTACATTTAATATTGGAGCTAAAAAAAAAAAAGTTAAATTTAATTAATTGTAAAAAAATTATTCAGTGCATCTAAATTTTAAGAATGGATTAAGACAAATTCATTCTCTGTTACCGTAATAACAGTGCTGCGCCCCAATGAGTGGACGTAACTACATGCTCAGAAATCTCTATATGTTAAGAAAATCTTTTTAAAAATTTAATTTTCCTTCAATTGGAAGAAATTTTCCTCCTTTTAACTAAATGAATCTCAATTTTATCAACTTTCTAGGTATGTGCTGAAATCAACGTCATACTTATCAAAAAAGATGGATCAGACAGGAAATCAGGGTTCTACGGAGCGAAGTACTCCATCAACATCGACCAGAAAAAGATTTTTATGTCAGCATTGTATACAGTAAGTTACAATATCAATTGTTCCTGTCAAGATTTTCAAATTTAAAAAAAAAAATTATTTCCCGCGAATTCTCAAATTAACTAACAAAGAAAGAATAACTCCATTTATTATCTTTTACGTGGTTGTGGATGAGTTAAACACTACAATAATTTCTTACGAATGTTCAGAAAGAGTAAAATCTTACACATTTTTTTAAAAATATGTTGCAGTTTTTCACTCTCAAATAAATAAATCCTCGTTTCGTTAAATTTCTGTGCAAATGTCGGAACCAATGTCATGGCATAGATCAGGGCCCGACATCGCTAAGTTCTTCATCAACATCCAGTTCGTATTATACATGAAACAAGTTAGCGCACAATATTGGTAAACTCTTGGCAAACAGTGCACGGTTGCAGTTTCAATCACCACGGGTGCTTTTGAGAATATGCGAAGATAAAATGAGCTTTATACAAAGATCGATTAACAAAAGCTTTTTACATTGAACATTATCATTTATTCTGACCCGCCAAAGTAACGCCCGTCCTCAACATATGCACATATTTTTAATTAACACTGCCCCAACACAGCAAGGTGTTATTTGCTTTGCCATCCATAATGTATGGATATTTTTGAATTATGCAAAACGTAATCGTTGTGCCTTTTATTGTTGTGGCGCCCAGCCTTGTCGAGCAAGGTCATCAGGTCCGCAGTAATTCACGAAACCTTGGTGGCGGCGAGAACTATGAGGAAAAAGGGGAACGGCTTATTTTTGTTGCCACTAAACAGATGGTGTTTGACAGATCGGTTGATTAACCGATCCCGCAAGGAGTGAAGAAAAATGAGGCATAACCTTCATCGCACTCTCCAAACGCGTAAATCGATTGGTATGCCGAGAGCAAATAACGATTACAAAGTTGCTGTTATGTCTCTACGCGAAGAGAATTTAGCAATGCGGCCGAAATTAATTATTGGATAAAACAAGCAAGTGGATTGTAGCCGATGAATTTTTCTTCATCCATAACGGTCGTATTTAATTGGGTGTAATGTAATAAAGCCGTGTCCTAGGAGCGTCAGAAAGATAGAAAGTAGTTTCATGGCCATCGATTTGGTTAATGATATGAAAACAGAACACTTCAAATTGTGGAAAATAAACAGAAATTTTTCTGTTGATAATTTTTTCTTTGTTTTTTCCAGTTTTTTGTAATATCGATATGGATCAACAGATGAGGGGAAGTTTAAAATCGGAAAAAGAGAGAGAGAAATATGTTTGAAATTTACTCTATCTTTAGAATCATCATTGTTGAACTGTTTTTATAATTTATTGAGTTACCGTTAAGTGAAAGTAAGAAATATTTGCACAGCGTGTTATGAGTTAAAAAAAAAAAACTTTAAGAGATGGCGCAAGGCAAAAAATATATTTTGATTTCTTACTGTGCGTGATTTAGAGCAACTGTCAACACAACTTTCTACATCAACTCCTGAAGTTGAAATGTTCGTCAAATAAATGGGGTTTTTTGCGATCACTCATTCTTCTTTTGTCACAATTTTTCAATAGATGCAAAGAAAAAGAATATTTTCATTCAGGCAGGAATTCAAAAGGACACGGCAAAGATTCCAACCAAGGATCAAAGTCTCTTTGATTGACATTGAAATTGAGAGTTTATAAAGAGGGGCAAGTATGACATTAACCAGGGTCATGATGATCTGAAAACGACGGCATTAAATGGTGCAATGAAAAACCTCTCAAGAATGACCCTTCACAAAATTTAAAAAAAAAATTCTCCAACATGAACCATTTGGTGCGAAATTGTAAATATTAACGAGTTACTTGCAATGTACACCCCATAATAGCTTAAGACACGTTTTGAACACATTGGTCTCAAATTTTGTTTTTATGGATATTGTATGGAATGCCCCAACGTCAATTCATTTTTCAATGTTGTGCATTGATGTACTAAAAAATGGAACTTGAACAAACTTCATTCTAATAACATTTATATCATCCAAAGTATGCTTCCTGTGAACAGTGTTCCAATTGTCACCTTAACGCGTAGTAACAAGACTATTCATTTGCCACGCTAAGCCTTTTTATCTTTAGGCAGGAAATAAATAATGTTTGTGTAATATTCTGAGAAGCGCAATTCAAAGCACGATGATATTCACATTTCATAAGCGTCTGATATAATTCCAGTTTCTTTTCGTTTCAAACATTGCGCAACGCTCGTGTTATTTTATTATCACCTGGTGCAAAATATTTGTAAGCTTCTCAATGTGTTAAACGAAATGGCTTTTTCATCAGCCGTGCTTATGAGTAAGCAGTTGAAATCAATCATTTGAGTAATTGCAACAAAGAACTAATTCAAAAATGCGAGAAACAAAGAAAAAGAATACGAGTACACTAATATATTTGTTTTCAGTCCCATATCTTCCATAATCATAATAAACATAATTCAGAACATTCAGTTCGCTGCGTGACTTGATTAAAAAATTCTGCTGAAAAAAAAGTAACCATCACACACACACTCATATGTTAGTGAATGACGGAGTTCATGGAGAAAGGGCCATATCTGATTAATCTCCAACAAACATTTGTTTGAACTGCAATCTAGACAGAAAAAAAAAAGAAGAAAAGCTAAAAATTAGTCACTAAGGAGGTAGATGGAAAATAGAAAAGCATAGCTCTCTAGGATATCCCGGGAGAGCGTCACATGTATATACCAGTTTGTTTTTAGTTTAATTTAGTTTATATTAACGTCGCACTCGAAGCAACACGAGAGTTATTGGCGACGAACCTTGTAATTTTGAACTTAGGTCAAGAGACGAGGACGACACCTGAGCAGGCACCCCCTCTCCTAACTTTCACACCACGCCACTGGGAGGACTTTGGACCCCGATGGATTTAACGTGCATCAGTCCCGGCTACACGGCGGGTATTTGACGGCCAAGTGTGTTTACCAGAGTCAGTAAATCTCATGGGAAAGAAACGACCAATAAAGGTGCTTATGAGGTCAAAAGGGTGTTTATGATTCTGGTACTTAGCAAAAGAGCATAAGCCCCTGAGGGGACACACATGTGCTAATCATTGAATTTTTTTTTTTTTTGCCACAATTCTAAAAAAGATAAACTCATCTTCAAATCGCTTTTGGACCACTAGTATGAAACTTTTAATGGAATATTATAAAACATAAAAATCTTGAAATGTTCAAGTTTTCAAAAACCATTTACCCTTTAGAGATTTAAGGCTGGCAGACTATATTGATAAAATTACAATAAATTGTCAACTCTTGTACTTTACGCTACTAATTACACGTGACTGACTGTTTTTCATTAAATTATTTAACGATTAATTATTGATAGACAACATGAGTCAATTCTGTTTCCAATTCGGAAATTCCATTCATTAAAATGTTTTTCATTCATCACTTTTTTAAAAAAATGTATAATCATATAATTTTTAGCTGCCATATCTCTTTTAGTTATCATTTAAAAGTTTTCTTCATGAATTTTTTTTCATTTATTTAATCTGAAAAAAAAAAAAATAATAATAATAACAACCTGTTCTTACATTACATGTACCACCTGAATGGACAATGTATTCGAACACCTCATTCGTAATGCAAAACACTCATTTGAAATGTATTCTAATTTTTTTTAGGGAAAAAGAATGCACTTTAAGTAATCTTCATTTCTGAAATGTGATTCCAAACACGATGATATGTATATATTTCATCACCATTAGGTATTCTTAGTAAACTCATTATGAAAGAAACACTCGTTTTTGTTCTGCTTTTCTTAAGAATTCCGACAGAATATTAAATACAAAGATATTGAGAATTTCAAGACACCTCTGCAAAATGGCCGGCTGCTAAGAAATCTTTTTTTCACTTACATTTATCATTTTTTTTTTATTTTGCTGATGAATTATTTCTTCAGTCATAATAAATACCCAGTAAAAAAAAAAAAACAGAAACCAGATTTGTATACATACGATTACTATAGTTTAAAATTACATTTTGAAAAACAATCTTAGATCAACAATATTTTTTGGTTGCAGTAAATGTCAAAACTCTTTCAAAATTCAATGACATTTTTATGCATATAATTGTGAAATCTGGAATAAATGTTATTTGTGAGATTTACATATTAGCACATTCACATCAGGAAATGAGAATTTTTTTTTTAAAAAGAAGAAACTTTGTTGGGGAAGGAACCAGAAATTTCGATTTTAGCTAGAAGTGTGCTTTCCAGATAAATACTTATTAACGTATTTATTTCCATTTTAGATAAGAGTTTTTTAGCCTTTAGTTACACATTAGTAGTCAACACGGGAGAGTTTTAAATGTGTTTTGTTTCTTACAATAATGGAAAAAATTTTAAACAAAATTTATGATGATTTATCTGACTTATCGAGTGATTTTGATGATTATATTGGTACTAAACCTGTCAAAAAAAAAAAAAAAGAAAAAAAGAAAAAAGAAAAGAAAAGAAAGCCGCAAGAAAGCTAATTTTATATGAAATATTTATAAAACATCTGATCAAGAAATAGATGAAAATACTAACAGTGAATCTACCCAATTTCTATAAAAGTGCCAGGAAACAAATAGTTCTAAGTGAAAGCGTTAAAATATTGTTCATAAAAAGTTTTCAAAAATTCCAGCAATATTTTTTTTCTTGGAATTTTGAATAAACTGCATTTTTAGCCTTTCCAACCTATGTTATATCAGAGAAAAATAAGAGACACGCGAAGTATGCAATGTTTATTATTTTCAGCGATCAATCATGAGAAAAAAATATTAGGAAATAAGGGTTATTATTTCCAGAATGCTTTGTCAAAAAATGCGGAAACCTTACGATTTTTTTCACCTAAATTATCTTCATTTAAAACAACTCGCTATATAAAATGGATTAACAACAAGAACAAACTTCACAGATTGCTTTTCACTTAAACATCAATTTCTTCTTAGTAATGTTATTTTTAAATTAAAAGAAAGGAGTGAAATAATTCTTTTTATAGAAAAATCTTCATGTTTACTTTGATTTATTAATTGTTTATAAAAGAAAAAACTAAAGTTCCCTTTTTTATCATCGATCATTACTGTCAAATAAACATTAAAAAATCAAATATAAACTCATTTTTTTATTTACTAAAATTGTTTATTTAAATCTATATAGTTTGCTTATGTTTTGGATATACCGTGAAAATATTTGGTTTAAGTCTGTGTTTTAAATAAATTCACCATAATGAAATCATTAAATGATATGAATGCTTGAAAGAGAATTAAGAATAAAAAATTTAGGATAACAATTTTAAAAAACTGCTTTACAAACGAATTAAAACTATTTAAAATCTCTCTAATATTTACTGAAAATTGTCACTGATCAATTATATTGTATTTCAGTGGGAATACTGAAATATGTACTTACTTAAGATAAGTAATTCATTAAGATAAGTAACTTATAATATATTTTCAATTTCTATCCTTTCTTAAAGATGTGTTATGCAAAGGGAAACAATGAGAAATATCTCTTTCCCAAAAAACCTACACGTGAGTTGCATTTGTTTTGAAGTTAAATGTTAACGCAAACGCTTTGAAACAAAGACGCAAAGAATCCAATTTTAATCTGTTGACAGAAACTGCATGTTAACTGGGTATTACAAAAAAAAAAAACCTATATGCTGGAGTTAGTATTCTTCTTCGGAGGGGGAAAAATTATTCACTTAGCTATAAAAATAACTTAGCAAAAAAATCAACCAATCACAACTTTGTATCAATTTAGATTCTGGGCAATGGCGTCGAATCGATGGTTTTCCAGAAATACTCTTCTCAACACATTCTAGATTGGCCTGTACAAGAATCGAGAGAAGTTGTTCTGTTCTCGGAAAATATGTGACTGGCCCTTGTGTCACGAAACGTTTAAACAAGGTCATAATCATAGGCGTAGAAGAAGGTCTTTTAAAATGAAATGATGCACTTATGGCTATTATGTGAAAACAAGGGAAACTTTATATAAATTATAACATTGGGAAATTTCTACACGTTTCTCAATTGTGTATTTTTCCATAATTGAAATCTAAAGCCTTGATTTCAGACTTTGATAACAAACGAAAATTAAAATAATTTTCACAAAACTTACTTTTTTCTCACTCTGTGTTACCATAAAAGAAAAGGAAAAAAAATGAGCAACTTTTTTTCCCTCCATACTTTTCACGCGTGAAGACATCATAAAAGAATACCAAGATAACTGAAATCGAAAAATGTTCATCCTCGTCTTTGTACGAGAAACAAAAGTTAGTTTTACTCTTTATATATATTTTTTATCATTCGATTGAAATGAGTCACAACTGAATACCTTGAAAGCTTATCGCATTGTCCTTGCGTGTGTGTGTGAGAGAGAATATATCTTTACCTATCTACAAAATTGACCTAATGTTTCAGTTATGCTGCGTAGGAAGAATTTTTTTCTTTTTGTCTTCCCAGTGGAACAGAACGTTGAATTGATTCACAAGAATATATTAAACAAGTAATTATACGGAAGGATTGGAGAGAAAAACAATGGATCGTAATCTGGATAAAATAAACGTTTTTGAAGAGAAAAGCCGCTATCCCTGCCCAAGGCGCTTTTAGGAATAGGATTAGAAACACTTTGATCTCACATTTTTTTTTATGCACTTTCAACGAACACATTTTTTTTTGTTACTTCGTCACGTTATTTTTCTGAATGAAAGACCATGAGAGAAGTGAAATAAAATCAAGAAAGGGGATTTATTTTAATCTTTCCTGCTTTCCCCCCATTCATTTAATTCTTGCTATCAATATCTCTCGGGAAAGAACAGTTTTTTTTTGTTAAAGAGGAAGGTTATGAGGGCGGTTCAAAAGTACCCTTGTTAGTAATGGAATATCAGGTATGGAAATGGGGTAAATCACAGTAATATCGTGGCCCACTGATCGTCCATTAGTATAACACCCTTCACATCCCCAAAAATTGTCGTTTCTTCTTCTTCTTTTAAGCAGATTCCCCAAAAGCAACCCATCGTTTTGATTATTATTTGGTTTCGAGAATGTAATGACGAATCCAAGTCTCACTAAAGGGGATAACTCTACGAGGCAGGATTCACAAGACAAATTCCAAATCAAAACTACCTACGAACCTAATACAAATTTGCGTAACAAGAAGGCTATTGGAGATAGCCTAAGTTAAAAATTACGAGGTCCAAGTGACGTAAGCGACATCAAAGTTGGTACTCCCCTTTCAAAATTTCACACCATCGTAATACGAAGATATTGAATCTACATAGAATAATATGCCACCCAAGAGTTCGAAACCATGACCACACTCTGCTACAGCTGCCATAAATGATATGAGGGAGAATTCGAATAACTCCAATCCAATAAAATATTTCCGGAATATAATGGCGGCATTTTAAGCTTACCTAAAGATTAAATTCATTTCTTAACAAACAGCATGTTATTCATTTACGTCCTAATAAACAATTCTGTGATATTTCAACACAATAAAATTTGTTTAAGACGTCACTAAGAAAAACTCAAATTAATCAGAATTATTCATATTTTGATTCTGATATCTCAAAGGTACATGTCCATTCCATGTCAGGTACATGTACACGCGCATGTCCATTCACAGTCAGGCTGTTTAAATGTGCGATCAAATGATACCTAGATTACAATGACTTCTTTAACCTAGGAATCTAAGATCAAAGCTAAAAAAATTGACATAAAAAACAAACCTAAGAGGGGAAAAAAAGAAGTATTCAATTGAAGAAAGCGAATACCTGAATTTCCTAACGTGCAATTTTGTTGCAAGTGTGCGCTCACGAGAGGCAAGCCATAACTTTTCCGTGTCTTCTCTACATTCTAATTGAGGACGAGTTTCTTAGGTAAGGTTAGACCGACTGAAAGAAAAAAAAAACACTATCCTGCTCGTTGTTACGTGAATGAAAGAGGATTTGGCGAACTGTGTCCGATTTTGTTCTTGTGTAGCGACTTCACACGTGTCATCACATTTCTCGTCCGTTATCAGTAGAAAAGCTCCAGATCTTGACGGAAGATGTATTCTGGAACGCTTACCGAATGCGAAATGGCGTCATTTACATTGCAAAAACGGCGGTTTTTTGAGAAGTGACATGCAGAATACTAAGTGGCGGACATCACAATAAGTGACCAGAGATAAGAGCATGGTTCTGAAAATAAAAGTTGTTGAGGTCCCGGCACTGGCGATGTTGTTCGAGGCCACTTCCAGTAAGAACTGACGCTTTGTTTGAAGATTTCATGAATGTTTGATTAATGTCGCATTTGAACTTCGGGCTATTGCGCCCTCCACATAATGCAAGAGAAAGGATCCTTCGAGTAAGAGTGATCCAAGATCGAGGTTCAAAAGCGAGATTTACACAAATTAGACCAGCTTTAAGAGTCCTGACGACTGAAATTTCGTGCTACTGAATAAATCGCGGGGATGATATGTTGGAATTTATTCCGCCTGCATTGGTTTGTGTATTTTCCGCTATCTATCTATTTCGTTAGTATGAAATACTAGTAAAGACGCGCACGATTCTGAAGACGTGTTTTTAGCGGATAAATCGAAAGAAATATGAAAAATCAGAAAAATACTCTACTGAAAATTTAGTGTGGGGAAAATATGAAACTAATTAAAATTTTATACTTCACACGTGTATCTTTTGCTGGAAAAATCAAATATTTTTAAGAGGATTTGGTATATAAGTACAAAAATAGTTAAAAGGTACCAGTGTTATGAATTGGAAATGGGGAAACTTTCTGTAGTATTGTCCATTGATCACATTTTAGTATTGTTGCCATCACTTTATCAGCCGATGAGACTTCTTCGCCTTCTTTGGAGTGGATTCATCGGAAGCCATCCATTGTTCTTATTTTTGCTTGTTTTCAACGATATAATGATGGTCCCATCGAAGGTGACAACTGGACGCAAAATGACGGAAACTTGATGCCCCAGCAATCGAAATTAACCTAAGAATTAGTGTCAAATTTGTTTTAGCACCGTTTTACAGACGGCAACACACAGTAGTAACACTAACGTACCTTAGAAATTTCACCTTCCTTTAATTAAACCTGGATTGTTTTTATTAGCGTTATACCAAGAAACAGCAAGAACGCTATTGACGAAGGACATCGCACTTTTCCCATCTGTCTTTAAACAAGCGCTTTAAAATTTGGAATCAAAGCCACTCAAGAGCGTAACACGATTGTTTGTTGGCTCCTCACTGAGAAGCGACACGAGGGCTTAGCTATCGACGATCCTCGTAATTTTGAACCTCAGTCAAATGACGAGGACGACACCTGAGCCAGCACCATGCCAACGGGTGATCTTGGGACTTCGACCAGATTCAAGGAGCATCAGTTCCGCTACACGGCGGGTCTTCAGTGCTTGAACCCACGAAAGCAACGCCAATCGGCAGTCCGCGAACATGCCTACTAGGCTATCGCAGTCACGCCATTCGAGGGAGCAACATCGATAATAACTTGTTAATTAAATGTTGAGTTTTCTAAACTAAAATTCGTATCACTCTTTTCCATAAAACTTTTAGGAAAATAAAATGTATTTTTCTTTAAAGAAAAAAAATTGAGTTTCTTCTCTAGTCGATTAAAATAAATTCAACAAAAAATTTCAAAAAAGTTGAATTTATATTTGTAGTACTGAAGTTAATAAATGTACAGATTACAGAAATGGCCAGATTTAATTGGAAGAAATGCATAAAGAAAGTCGAGGGTTTGTAATTTAGAAATCACAATTTTCTTTAACCTTTTTAATGCCGAACGACTACATATCATTGCTATTATTTTTTTATATTTTAAAGTCTTAATTTTTATAAAAAGAAATAAGCTTTTCGCAAATGTTACGGACGACGATAAATGTTCGTTAAGTGAAAAGAGGAAGAAACTGATTTTTACGAAATCTGATTCAATTTTCCTGTAAGAGTAGAATTCGTCAGATTTATAATGTAGAATAGAATAACATTTTTCAATCCCAAAGCGTAACAAAATTTAAATAACATTGTTTTTGTATATATTTACGCAGGAAGATTGAAGCATAAAATGAAAAAAGCAGATATAATTCAGCTGCAACTGAATAATGTGATCGAAATCACTTGTCCGTTTTTACCGCAATCATTCATCGGTACATCCTACATCCGGAAGTCTTATTTTTTATCGGCCCTGTTCTTCGTGTCGTGATGCTTGAAAGAATGTAGAATTAACAATACAGAAGCTTGAGATAAGTTTTAACTGGTTTAATTAGATCCATATTAATTGTTCCGCCGAGTTTCTAAAATATTTAACACGAGACACGAATGCTTCATAATGCTATCATAAAGATCTTGCAATGACGCATCTCGTTCAAAATCTTGATTTAAAAACGCTCGTTTTATTATTTGTTTCTCTAAAAAAGGATTGTCAAAAGAGTGGATTTGATATGGCGACATTACTTGAAATGTAACGTAACAAATATGTTTGGGCTGGAGTATATTCAAAATAAAAAAAATTTCTAAAAGGCAAAATCTAATCTTATTAGATTTTGCCTTTTAGAAATTTGCCATAGGTGCGTTATTCACCAATTCCTTTAAAGTACAAGCAGATGATTGATTGCAATCGCACTAGAAGCGACATACAAGGACTATTGTCTACAGACCTTGTAATTTTGAACCTCGGTCATGAGACGAAGACGAAATGGCATCCCCTCTCTGACTCTCATACCACACCTTCAGGCGGACATTGAGCCTCAATCGATTTAACTTGCATCAGCCCCAGCTATACGGCGGGTCTTTTAGTGCATCAGGGCTCGAACCCACCACCCGATAACACAACGCCCGTGGTTTGTTGGCGACCCCTACCCATCGGCTACCAAGGTCACTGAATTTCTTATGTAGAATGGAAGGTGCATTACAATTTAATATGTAAAGGTGCATATACACTTACAAGTCAAACAGCTCGTTAAGTGTTTGCAAGCCGTTCGTTAAAATGACACTTCTAATTGGAACTGCAGATACCCTTTGTAATAGAAAAACCAATATATGGGCTACCACGAACTGCTTGCGAGCAGTTCTTTTGATGTGTATACATCTTCGAGCTGAACCGCTCCCTCGTCGCTCGGCTCCCCAGTGTATAAGCACCATAACTCTTTAATCCCCGTCTGTCTTTGGCGCCAACGCTTCGGCCTCTAAAAAAGTTATAGTTCCTGGTCCCTACGATTCGTCTTATTTCTCCACAAAAAGGCTATCTGATGAACAAGAGGGATGGGAAAACCTAATTTTTAATATTTTCTATCATTACAAAAAAAAAAGTTACTTTTCTCTTCAAAGATATATTAACTAAATTATTCAAAAACATTTACTGAAGGTATGATACAAGAGCCAATTTTGTCTAAGTTGCATTTAACATTTGTTTCGGAAACCACATTAACAAAAAAATTATATATATAAAATAAAAAGATTAATAAAAACAATTTTGAAATTAAACGGTTAACGAATTTAATATAGTATAAAAAGCTAATTTCATATAAAAAGGCAAATAAATTTCCATACGGATTTTCCTCCGAGTCAGACAATTTTAAAACAGGTGAGTCAAAAGCGGTAAGAGGATACCGAGAGATAAAAAAGAACGTAATTTTGTTTTTCTGTTTAGCAGAATCGTTTTGTTATTCTATCTTCAGAATTTGCACAGTTTCAACAGATTCCATTCTGCTTAATTCTTCTGATTTTCGACCGAATGGCTCAACAGCTGTTCGGGGTCAGCCACCCACTAACAAAACACCATCATACGACTGTAATCTTTTTTAACAAAAAATGTTTTTTTAAGTCTCAATTCTTCTCAAAACTTATAGGAGGAAGAAAGAACAAACGAAACCACCTGTTTCGAACAAGAAGCACAGTTGAGAAGTAGGAAGTGGAATCGAAGGAGGAAAAAAATAAAATAAAAAAAAAAATAAATCGTTTGGCAAAAGGAAGGAGCGGTGTCATCCTCGAAAGGGCCCCGGGGGCCGTAGCGGCAGCTGCCACAAAGGCAAACCCGTTTCGGGGGCCCGGGGCCAAACGCTGCCCTCGAAGAGAAAGGGTTGATTCTGGTTCTGTGGCACACACAGGGAAGGGCAAGTACCCTTTTGATACAAATGTGCAGACGATAAAGGAACGTTTTTGACGTGGCTCGCTTTTCAAATGAGTTCGATAGTCGAGATTAGATCGGCTGAAGATTCCGAATTCAGTCCGCGAGCACCGAAAACGAACTGCTATTGGAAATAGATATTTTCATCTCGCGGGGTTTTAATTCGGAAAAGAAATTAATAATTTGATAATCGCCTATGGTCATGAGTCGTTCTTATATAATTTCTTTGATAAAAAATTTCTTTTCTCAAACCGCAAGATACACAAACATCCGTCCAAAATATACCCCCCCTTCGTATTCTATAACACAAAAATTATCATATTAATAATTAGAGGAGAATTTAAGTGACAATTATTCTCTTCCACTTACGACTATTCCCATTTGTGATCACAAGAAAAATAAAAATAGTAAAGAAAGAAATACTTAATTTCAGATTCTATTTTTGCTCTCAGTACAAACAAGCATAAATATTATACACATATATACATATGTATTTTTCACATAGAGTTCAATAATTATACATACATTCATTGACCCGTTTGAATGAAAATAAGGTTGAAAAACAGAAATTTAACTCATGACCTGTCAGTTAGAATGTCAGACGATGATGATTCTGTTAACTCGTAAGTCTGCTTAAATCGTGTTTTTATCATGGCTCCCTTTTTATGAAAGTCAAATTAATCTTTTTTTTTTTTTTTGAGATGACGTCAGGACTTCCTGTTTAAAGAAGATTTTAATACCATCACTTTCTATTTTTATATACCGTGGGATAAAATACCATGGAGTTCCAATTCGCAATAGCAAATTTATACTCCGAAAGAAAGAAATGAGAAACATGAGAAAATAATAAGGTAAACGTTGCTTACGCATTTACGAGCAAAAAGAAGTCGCAGATATAGAGTAGGAACATTTTACGATATTAGAACCCACAGGTCCTTTGATCATAAAGGGTAAATGGTCAGTTTTGTTACAAAAGAGAAGATAAAAATCCGACTGAGCGGAGATGAACAAAAAGTTGATTTTGAGACGGATCCTTTGGAAGTTTGAGGCCTGAGAGAAGGTCGACCATTGTAATACTTGTTACTTATTTCATTTTGGATTTGAATGATTCGAATGGATATAAATCACCATTTCTCGGAACATGAAATGTTCTAGTTCAGATTTTTTCCCCTTTTTTGTAAGAAATCATTTTCAAGATCTCGCGGTCAATGAGATTTCTTATATTCTCGACCATTTTTTATTGATAAAACTTTGAGAGTTGAATACGTTTTTTGCATAAGTGATTTCCATTATAATTAAAAATAATGTCAAAAGAATGTAAACGTAAAGCAGAAAAATTCATATTGATATTGAGATTTATATTACCACTCAATTTAATTTAATACTATAGTTCTCTGCTTAGAAATTATGAACCCCGACTGTCACGAGTTAACGGGTTTCAACTGTACATCTAAATTTTGTAACACAAGTAATATTTTTTTTTTATTAGAAGCGTAATTAATAGTTATGCCACCATTATTAAAGATAACTACATAAATAGCAAGCAAGTATTCTAATTTTTATACACAAAATTCGTGTGCGAAACATAAGAAAATGCACTCATAAGTCGACTATTTTCAAAGAATTTTGAGTACCTCTATCATCAATAAATAGTTTCAAATCATAAAAAAATTCAGTTTATTACGTCAATTCAATACTATAAATGTACTAAAACCTTTCATAATGATTTATCGAGAGTAAATTATTCATTCCACTTCATGAATGATATTTTTGCACGCTCTAGAATTTTTTTCTGCTTACTTTCCTTTCCACCTTAAGTTCATTCCTGAATATTTAATCGACTCATTCACTGACAACAAGTTCGATTCAGAATTGCTGTCAGTGAATGAACTGTACAAGAAAGCTTGACTCGCAAGCAAACAGTCACGGTTGACCGAACCTTTCTTAATTATCACTCTCGCTGCATTGTTATGATCACGTGCGCTGTCCTATTATCACAGTGTTATCTGGGCGTAACATTTTTGATAGTACCTTTGTCACAACAGCCCGCGTTTTTGTTTTTAGCTCATTTGCAGTTCATTAGACGTTTCCGTTTCGTTTAATGTGCTTGGAAGGGGGGAAAAATTAAATTTTTCGGACGAAATATTACCGGCTATTGGACTTCATCCCTTCACTAAGAAATAATTTTGCTAAGAATAAATAAATAAGTACTTTTATACTGAAAATACCCCCTTCCTCCCCGGACATATATCTCTCGGTTACTGCCAAGGAAGCCGATTGGTTATGGTCGCAAGCACATGACAAGCATTGTTACAGTCGAGTCATGAGCTGATGCACGTTAAATTTGTCAATGTTCCAAGTCTATCCGTTAGCGTGGCGTGGAAGTCCAGAAGGGGATTGCAGATCAGGTATCGTTCTCAGGTATTAATTGACCGAGGTTAAAAATTACGATCGCCCTCGTAATAACTATATGCGACGTTAATGATCAATCTATCTCCTAGTGAAAGATGAAGGATCGAGCAAAGAGTGTGAGTGAGTGAATGTAAAATTTATTGGCGCAAGAGCCAGATATGGCTATGCTGCCCCTAACAAGATTAAACTGTGGTCTAGACGTGAAGTTGAAAAAATATAAGAAGTGGTTGACAAGAAGGAGGGTCGAAAATAGAGAAGGATCGCTAGGGTATCCCGGGGCGCGCGTCACCTGTGTTTACCAAAGACAGTTAACCCCATGGGAAAGAAAAAGATCACTAGGGTGCCTCGGGGTCATGATGCCCGTACTTTCCAAGGAAGGCAAGTCCCTGAGTTCCCCTGATATAATCCCCAGGGGCAGGGTGCCCGGCTATACCCCCAGACGCTGGGTACTCATTTTAGTCGCCTCTTACGACATGCATGAGCTACAGTGGGACTATTCTGTCATTCCCGGTCACCACACGGGTCTATCGAGCAAAAAGATAAGAAACTATGTTGATTGATTGTTTATGAGCGTCGCACGAAGAAGCAACAAGAGAGCTATTGGCGGCGCACTTCGTCCTTTTGACCCTTGCTCTAGTCATGAGGATTACACCTGAGCTGACACCCCTCCACTCTTCAAATTCATACTTTATCTAAATATGAACATATTGAAACCCAAAAAACTTAACGTGCTCCAGCATCTCTATATGACTGGTTTTAAGAGGCACCAAGATTCGGATACATGACCCGAACGAAATAACACCGTCCGCGTGCTCGCGACTGATATCGTTCGGATATCGCGGTGGTGGCGAACGGGTTAAGAAAATTGTAAATTACTGTCCATGCGTGAATCTTATTATTAAATCACTTTCAAATATATATACACTACCGATTAAGCGTTTATGGGCTAGTAAAAAGTTCTCTCACATTTTTTTACCCTTTAAAAATTCCCTTTTAAACTAAAATAGAGGCAGTTTTATCAAATCTGTCTCCTTTTATTTAATCAGAAAAAAAAAGTGAATATACGAATTAATAGATTCATCAAAATTGATATACTGCTAAATTTTAAATTAAAAAAAAATCACAGAAATATAAAATTGCCATTTTAATCATTAAATTTGGCAGAATTTCGAATTGCAGTCTTTTAAACACAACAATCCTCTAATAACACGGAATACATTAACAAATCGCAGAATTAAAACATTAACATAAAGAAAATACGATTTGGTTAAATTTAAATTTAATTACAGGAAATCTTACAAATCTAATAATAAACTAAGCCAAAAGAAGAAAACAGTATTACAAACATCGGAAGAAAATTATTTGTAACTATTTATATTATTCGCTAATTCCGACCGAGGTTTTGTGAGTTTTACGGATCAAAACTCGATATTTTTAATATTCTTTACCTAATTATTTACTTTGATGCTTGCCGCTGAGTTGGTCCGATCTCGTTTTTTAGACGTGTCTGGAATCGCATGTATTTTTATTTTCCTAAATCGATTTATGAAAAGGTGTTTAACCTTCCTCGTAAGCGCTGAATTTCTGGATCTCTTTTCAGCTTGGAGTTTTCGTAAATTTTTCCTAACGGCGGACACAAAACGGAAAAAAAAGTAAAGAAAATCCTTCATTTGCGGAAATTTTTCTAGAAAAAGAACGAGATATACTTAAATATGAAACTTGACGTGTGAACAATCGAGAATAATACGATTACGAAAATAGATTCTTTAGAAACACTCACAGCTGCGGTATTAAAATTTAAACTCCGAGAATAAGGTCAGAGTGTCTTATTTGACAGGTTAGATAAAAATAGAACGCGAGCGATACAGAGTGAATTAAGGAATGGTATTCGCGGAAAATCTATGAATAAAAAGTCCCTTTTTAAACAATGTATTTGGAATTACATTATTTAGAGACTCATCAATGCGGGAAAGAGTTTTATTGAAATTCTCAATGAGAGTTCACGAGGAATCTTGCGTAGGTTCAGGGGTCATTTTTTTTGGAATTTCCCTGTCATTTCAATTCTTCGTTGATTTTTCTTCTTTTTTTTGTTCATAAACAAATAAAAATATTTTTATAACTTTATACAAAAAGATACTTATAAAGACTTTATTTAGTTTTAAGGTGTGATTTTATACATATATCGCGTTGAAAACACTCCTCTTTCCTTATTTTAATTCAATCACTCGGACTTGATATCAGAAGCACACGACTTCCACCGATGCATGCATCACCAATTTATTTGAAGGCTAATACAAACGAAAACTATTTAAAAAGATAAGTTTCGACTTCATGCAAGTAATACATTTCTCTAATTGATTGATAAATTGTTAATTAACAACGTGCTTAAAAGCAACACGAAGGTTGTTGGCGACTGAGAGTGATGGTGAAGCACAAGAATGGCTATGCAACGCCAAACAAGGTGTAAATGTGATCTAGACGTTTGATTGTTTGGTTGGTTTTATTCACGTTGCACTAGAAGTAACACAAGGGCTATTGGCGACGGACCTCGCAATTTTGAACCACGGTCAAGTGACATGGACAACACCAACGGATGGACTTTGAGCCAAGACAGGTTTAATGTACATCAGCCTCGTCTACATGGCGGGTCTTTAGTGGAATCGCAGGTTCGAATCCACGACTCGACTAAAACCATGACCACCAGGCTACCGCGGCCACAATCTAGACGTTTGAAAAAATAGAGAAAATATGAAAATTGGTTGAGAAAGAAGGTCGGAAATAGCCAAGGATCACTAGGGTATCCAGAAGGCGTGGCCCCCGTGTTTGCCAAAGATTGTTAACACCACGGTCAAGGAAAAAATTACTGCGATGACTCGGTTGAGGGGTGCCGGCAATTTGCTAAAGAAGGTAATGCCATGAGCGTGGCCTACTGGAGACAGACCTTGTCATTTTGAACCTCGGTCAAGTGATGCATACGACTCCTGAGTGGGCCTCTACTTTCCAAACTTCCACACCATTCCATCAAGATGAGTCTCGAACAGATTTAACGTGTATCAGCCCTGCTACAAGTCTTTAGTCGTATTAGAACTCCAACCCACGACTATATGACAACAACACTCATACATTTCTCAGACAAGGGCTTAGTAATTGCCGAAACTTAACTCTTATATCTCATATTCTCCACTCAAAGGAATGATATGCAAATTTACGAAACGTTATTCGTTAATATCTAAAATAAGTATACTGTCCTTATACTGGATGTAGTATATATGTTAGAGGAGAAGTATTATTTTTAACAAAATATACATTTTTAGTATAGAAATATAACTTGAAAATCATTGGTAAAATTTAAAAAAATATTGCAGATTTGTCTTCTTAAATTATTGCTGCTAAATTTATTGTAACCTAAAAAGTCTTACCAAATATAGAAAACTAAATGTATTTTTTTTTTATAAAAATAGTAAAACTGCAATATATTCAAGCTTTTCTCAATCAACTAAATTATGAAGACTGCATTCCAGAACTTCAAGAAATTAAAATCCCTTCGAATCTAAGCCTTCTTTAATCCGTCTCATAAACCTTTAAGGAAAGAAAATGTTTTTTTTTAATCCATATAAAAAGATTCAAGTATTGCTTCCGAGTTCTGCATTGCGAATACGTATCATTTTTACGGGATTTTCTTTCGCATTTAGTCTAACCCAATACCTTCTCACCTTTTATTCCGCAAAATATTTTTAAAGAAATAAATGTATCGTATTTTTTGAAGCCGATAACACATTTTATTTAGAAAAATTGACTTAAAACTAGAGCGTGTCTAATGGTAAAGTAAATTTAAAATACGAATCCTTTTACAATATTAGTAAAACTAAGTAAGTATTGTTTTTGATTGAATATGCTTTCAAAAATAAAACGCTTTTTTTATTTATATTTCCTTCCAATCCAAGCATATCAAATTCGACTCTCGCGACGAGTATATTTGCGGCCAGCCAACATTACATATAACAAAAAAATTATTTAAAAATTATTGATAACTCTTCACAGTGTTTGTCAATGGACTGTTACTAATCCCGTTGAATTGATACACAATTTCCCCATCCGAAACAGCGAATATAAAGCAAGAATACCTGGCACGCCAATTAGTCTTCTACCTTCTTTAGTGTGCCTTTAATGAAATATTGCTCTTTCAGAGCTCAAGAAAAATAAGTTTATGTTATGTCTATTCATTTATGCAGTTATTCTGAGAATGGAAATTGAATGCCCGAGAAAATTTATTGGCTTTCATTAAACAATTGTTAACGTTATGTGTGTGCTACCTGTTTTAAACTATTTCCTTTAGTATCTCTTTATTGAAACAGGATGGTACTGAAATTAAATGAAAAAGGCCTGACGAAAATGACATTTTTAGATGGAAAAGGATAATAAGTAAGAGTAAAGTATATAAGAGAAAACTTTTTGTAGTAATACAAAATGTTAAATAATTTGCTGGATATGTTGTTTATATATATATACACAAATTTGATAATAACATGACATTGATGTATCCGCTAGAATAACATTAAACGACTCAATGAAGAGCATGTGCACGATAATACAAACTCATGGAACAGCACTCATGCTACGAATGTATAAATTAAGAAAAATCGGAAGATGAAACACAAAGATCGTGCAAGATCTAACTTTATCTAAATTATCTTACTTGTACGAATAAATGTATTTAACATTGTGCAAAGAACAATTATGTGTTATTAATAAGTATTGTATGACCTTCGTCATTGATAATGCTGACACGGGTGATATATTCCAACATTTACAATGAGAGGAAGAGATATAAAAATCCTTCATATAGGAAATAGTCAACTAAATTTACTAAAAGATAATTTTAAAGTTTTTTTTTTTTTTATCTCTACAAACTTCTTTTTCTTTCAAAATTCTTTCAAACTATTGATGTCTCATTGATCCGCTAATGATGTATCATTGTTAGACAATTACGCTGTGTATTATTACTTTCAAATTATAGACCACTTGGTTTTCCGAATAATAAAAATTAAAATCCAACGAACACGTGGCCAGCTAACACGCTGAAACGCTTAACCCACTTACTATAAGACTTCTCCCCATAATTGTAAAGACAAGATTTGGTTTTTAGAATTTCAGGGCACAATTAATAAATTTTTTTTCCCGTCCAAATTCGAGTTTACGAAGCTCCGATCCATTAAGGTCTTGACACCCCTATTACCTCCCAGGTCGTTAATCTTTAGTGGCGAAATAGAAGGGTTTTTCCCGGAAAAGTACACTCATCATTTCCGAGATCTGACAATCGCTTTAGTGTGAAACGTATAATTTTAGACACACGAGGTCTTTTTATTCTTTTCAGAAAAAATACTCGTATCACTATATTAATACATTTTTCTTGTACATTTGATGTGACCTTTTTTGCGTAATTTCTCTCGCTTTCCAACAAGGAACACCATATTTACTTCCTGCCTATTGTTGACTTAAACATCATTTACGGAAGAATAAAGTCACTCGATCCTGCACTCAAAAAAGCGCATAATGGATCTTTTATCTGAAATTCTGGGGTGTGTCCATTTTTAAAAATGGGGGAGGGAGAATAGAACGTTATTGAGTGCAGTTATAAATTTAAAATGAAGATTGCCATGAAATGTAGCCTAGATGAAGAGGAAACTCATTTAGCATTTTCACACAGGGCAATAACATTGGTCTATATATACATACAGCATCTGATGATTTATACCATGTTAAATATTTATCTGATCGATGATCATTTGGCAACAATATGGAAATACGCTAGCGGACCAAAAAGTACCCGTGTTTTCTGAATGGGAATGAAGTAAATTACTATCGCCATTGTCCATTGATTGTGTGCCTTTTTCTAACAAATCCATGAGTAGGATGGCCTTTGCCCCCCCCCCCCCGAAAAATCCTCGCCTTCGCTTTTCCCGCCACATTCGCCTTCTTTTTGGTGCAGATTTCCCTTGAAACATTTGGTTGTTTTAAAATTCGCTTGGTTTCAGGTGCGTAATGAGAAATCCAAATCTCATCGACGGCAGCAACTTGATGCAGCAGAAATTAAATTTTGCTTTTGTAGCAAATGACTAGCAAATCAAAACTTTTGAATCAGAGTCATATTTGTTTTGGCGACCGTTAACAGATGGCAGCACACAATGATAATACTAATTTGTCTTAGAAACGGCATCTGTCTTCAAACATAAGAACTTTTTGAGCCATCCTTGTAGATTGGCAGATTCGTAGATTAAAAAAAGGGGAATCAGACCTGCTTAGCTATTAAAAAAGAAAACGTATTTTTTTACAAAAAAAGGTTTATAATTTTAAAGTAAGCGGTTTCTGAATGGTAAGAAGAAAAGCTTCGAGAAAGGTTTTGCAACAGTGTGTTCGTTGAAATTTAAAAAAAGAAAAAGAAAGAAGAGTTCAAATTTTGTGTGTAATTCTGGTCACGAATTTTTTCAGTAAATTTAGAATGACCCAGGTTAATAGCGGCGAAATGAGAGCGATGACAGAATGCCCGAAGGCGCATTCGAACCGCCCGACTTGCAGGAATGACAGCTACTTTCAGATCCAAACAGGGCAAGGAAGAAACAAAATTACAGAAGTCGAGTTTTTGAGAATCATTACTTATATTATCATACATCACTGATGCTAATTATAAGCACGTTAAAGAGTCTGATACGATATCAAAAGATAAAAACCCATCGCGAATTCTCAAGTTGCAACAGCAGAAAAATATGAAAAAAAAAAAAAAAAATGAAAGAAAAAAAAGAATGTAAGGTTTTATGACGCTAAAGTCATATTAGGCTATATAACTATTTAAATTTCCTAAATTAATTTTATTTTAAAAATAAAAATAAGATAAAATAAAAATTATTGAAAAACATTGGCAGGGTTAAAATCTTAAATATGATGTACGAAACTAACTTTAAATAAGAAATGAAATAAAGTTATGTTGGCATTTTTCCCAAAACAAATTAAAACAGAATTCACAAAAGTTAAGCAATTATCACGAAACACCGGTCAGACAATCAAAATATGCTGAGCAGTGTATGGAACATGACAGCACATTAGCCAAACAAAATATGCTTCTGATTAAACCGAGTACGTTGGTTCATTAAGACATGCTCTAATTATATGCTTTATGGAGTGAAGCTTGTTTTTGGTTTAGAGATTCTAAAATACCTGCAGCGACGTTTTAATGACTTCTAAAATAAATATACTGATGTCAGAATTTATTGCTTGTGTATTAAAAATGCACATAGAAGCAACAAAATGGCTTTTAGCGACGTATCTCTTAAATCTGAAGCTCAGTCAAGTGACATCTGATCTTCCATACCACGCCTAGAATTGATGCAAGAAAGTAAAACTGCTAGCTGTAAAGGATTTGATGCCGTTACTTCACTGCCTAAAATTCCCACATGACAGGTACCTAACAAAATTTCACGTTATATAACCCCTGTTATACAGCTTACAATTGATTCCAGCGATATCAGACATTGCAGAGCAACTTTGAACGTCCATGTTTTCCAACACACTCATATTGTCAGTATTTACCACGAACTTTCGTGGACGAGCCGAACTTGAATCATATTTAACGTCTTGAAAATGCTTAAACCACTCAAAAACACTTGTATGTGATAAACATTCATTGCCATACACTTCTTTCAATAAATTATAAGTTTGAGTCATGGTTTTTCCAAGTTTCATGTGAAATTTCACATCAATTTGTTGCCCGCAAATCCGGTGAAACAAACTTATATCTTCAATGAGAACGAAGGCTACGAGTATACGGATTTGCTTATGGAAAGAGGCACTGCAATTGAAAGATAAGGCTTCAAGATAAACAGCTGTTGGTCGCTGGCGCTTGGTGCATGCGTACTTCTGGAGCAGCGTCATTTATTTAATTATTATATCGTTATTTAATATCTCGTTATTTAATAGGCATATCTTGCAAATACTGCAGGATGTATCTAGCCGGTAATTAAGTGTAATATTATATATGACACCACAGCCGACATATCCAGTTCCTTTCAATCCGTGAGTGTATAACGGAATAAAAGGCGCATCCTGACAGCGCTGGAACGCAAAGAGGTGTCGGAAAACTGTGGTGGATTTGTTGCACTGGACAAAACAGTTAAACCTATTATATAATGTTTTTTAAATATCAAAGAGTTAAGGAGAAAAAAAAGCATCGAAACTGTTAATATTCTAGGAGATGGTATTTTATAAATGTCATTCGTTCTTTTTTTTCTTTTCGAGGAAGCCCCTTATTTTGAAATGTCGTGGAATAAATGTAATATACAGATGACAAAACAATTATTTGTGTCCTTCCTTTTCTTAAATTGAATAAAATATTTAAGCAAACAATAATGTGATACAGTAATTCAATGCACTATAATAAGTTAAAAGTAAAAATAAAATTAAAATAATCAATATTTTATTTTTTACCAGACAAGTATGCAAAAAAAAATTATACAAAGTCTTTGTACTCTTCATTAGTGTGCTTTAATTCAGAAAAATTTAGTTAAATAACACTAATACTTTGTATGCAGCTCTTCAGCTTTAACGATTGCTTTAAGACGTTGTGGCTATATCGACTGGATTGTTCCAGAAGATATCAATGCTGATATTCTCCAAAACAAAACGAAAAGAAGCTAATGAGGAATTTTATCCGGACAAATATTTAAAAATCTTGGGGAATAATCCGAATATAGATATTATATCCAAATGGACTAAAAACGGAAGAGAGGAGGCATCAAATCATCATCGAAATGTTGGATTTGATCGGTTTTATTAACGTCGCACTAGAAGCAACACGAGGGCTAAAGACGACAGACCTCAATATTTTGAACACCGGTCAAGTGATGAGGACGACCATATTCTCTGGAGCCTCCCTTTCCAAACTTCCACACCACACCAACGGGTGAACTAGGGACCTTGATCAGGTTTGACATGAATCACCCCACTACACAGAATCAGTACTCCAGCCCACAAAAACAATGTCGAGTGCGAGATCGCGACCGTGAAAACTCTGCTACCTTGGCCACTGCTCGAAACGGAAAAATCTTAATACCTAAAGGAATAACTTTCCAAAAAGATGAGTAGAATACGATACAGTGGTTATTTCTTAAACTTTCTCTATCCCATACTCAAGATCCAATCATTTGTTCATTGTAATTATAAGCGATCAATTGAAATTATTATTGCTGAGTACATAAGTAATGATTAGTGATAGTTCGAATGAATATGACTGGTAATGGTTCATTGGCAAATATCGTGTGGTTTATTATCTATAATTTCGAATGATTAGAATTTTAAAAACTAAGCTACGATATTTTTTGTAAACGTTTTATTACAAGTCGATAAGCTACTGGTCAGCAAACAATGACGGATTCGTAGTTGTCAGTTGGGGCACAAATTCGTCACGGGGGACGGGGGATAGTTATTTTTTCCTTAAAAAGTTTATAAGAAGTAACTGTGTTTGCTTATTTTGCTTGTTAGTCATACTTACTTAGTCCTTAATCTAAAAATAAAAAATTAATTCAAGAATCAAATTCAAATTGAGAACTAAAAATTTATAGTGCAATATATATTTATGTGGACACTTACACAAACGACTCTGAAATAAAACAATATAAATAATTTTAAATTTGGTCGAGACATTTTGGTTGAGATTTTTTGTTCAAGTATGTTATTTTGTTTAGTACGTTATTCTGTTCTTATTTGTGAAATTATGGCCAGGAGGGAGCACATGCCTCCGTTCCCACCCCTGACCATTAGTATATTCATTGGACGCCACGGGCATGGCTTAGACCAGGTTTGTCCAAACCAAAAGAATTTGCAGGCCGCTTTGGAAACACATTTTATTCCAGAGGGCAGCATCATATGTGTGTGTATCTCGTGGATAATTCTATTTATCACCTTTTTTTTGGGGCTCTTTTAAAACTAATTAAAATTCTCAGGTTTAAAACTAAAACTATGTTCACCTTTAGAGTCGCGGAAAGCGATTAATCCTCCCCAGTACTATTAGAGAAATCAAGAATATTCTGCAATAAATTAAGCGAAACTATACTTTATTGAGTTAAATGTATTTACACGAAATGCAATTTCAAAAACTATGCTGCAGTTACAACACAATGCAGTTGCTAAATTATTAGCGATCAAAAGACACTGAGCAGTCAGTCTGTCTGAAACCATACGCTTCTGGGTCAAATATGTTAGGTTTGCTTCAGACAGACTGGCTGCTGCAATGTCGCATGATCCGCGCATCGCAATCTCTCCCCGAGTCTATTAATGCACAACCATACTCTTCAGCAGGTTTGTCGGTTAGGTATACATTATGTATCGCCCACTCAGGCAAGAAGGCCTGCGCGCTTTTTAAAATGAGCTCAACTTTGTAATAGCTTCTGAACAAGAATATAAAGGGAAAATTGTAAGGATAGTTGATACTGATAGTATACTGAGACATTCTCATAGGGCTATGATACGAACGACTCGTGGTGGAATGTGTTTTTTGGTACTCCTATGAAAAATAAAAGTTAAAATTTTTGTTCCGATGACCCAGCTCCGCGGACTGTCCCAGACAGTAGCATGGCTTTGACATGCTTGTCTTAGACTATAGAAATTTATAATGCATGAAATATATGGACTGATAACAAAAAAGGAGGAAAAAAACTGCAGAAGTTTCAACAAATTATCGAAAAAGCACAAAATTAAACAGGAAATTCCTTAATTTAAATCTAAATATATATTCATGAGTGGAATTTAAAATTACTATAGTATAATTAGATTTTTAGAATTATTTATAAAAATAGGGCACAGTAGAAGGGTTATATTTTTTACTAGATAACATTAAATTATGTGAATGAAAAAGATTGCTGCAAATCGTTAAAGATTATCATCAAGGAAATCTTCTTTTTCGTCGTAGATGAAGATGATTGATAATTATTCGCATTTGACGAAATTAGGAAATATTGGAATTGTTTGGAACTTGGAATAGCAGTTTTATTTCGATTCAGTTCTCAAGAAATAAAAATGTTCAAAAGCTAATAAATTTATAGAACATTACGTACATTTACAGATTAAGCATTTTATTGTTTTTTGTTTAAAAGGGATTTTTTGAAGGATGAAACATTATCATTCCCTCTTTTTTTTTTTGTCTTTTATATTACGCAAATGAAGTTTTGAATAGATTAAGAAACTGACTTGTTTTTAAATTTTTTTTTCTACGTCCCTAAACAATATATTCCTTCTGCTTTACTTTCTAAAATGATTTTCCACGAACTTTTGAAAAGTCAATACTTACAACTAACCCGAAATTTAGAAAACTATAACATCAAGAATTTTCAAAAATTTGGAGTGAGCGAGTGCGTGAACGTAAAGTTTAATGGCGCAAGAGCCAGATATGGCCATGCTGCGCCAAACAAGATTTAACTGCGGTCTAGACGTTTCGAAATTGGAAAAAAAAAAATTGGTTGACAAGAAGGAGGGTCGAAAATAGAGAAGGATCGTTAAAAATTTGGAACATTTCGACTTTTAAAACTACTCACTGCTGGAAATTTTAAAATTCCTATGCATGAAACAATCGTTTTTAGTCTTAGAACAAAAGAAGCAACAGAAATCAACATTCAAAACGAGCTATTAAAAGTTAAAAAAATTTTCAATATAAAAAATATTCACCTTTAAATTCGGTTTTTCCAACAGTTCACAATCCTAAAGAGAGGTGTATCACTTATCCAACAGTTTGCACTCCGAGAACACAATTATACACATTCTCTCCCTCGAAATTATAGAAATAATGTTTTGATTTCCGACCCATGATCTCTTCCGAGTGGGTTAATCTCGAGGCACACGACGCGGAAAAGTTCCGGCCCGCTACGCTCCACCACCTCTGTCTTATCTTTTCCTCGTGATTCCATATTTACTTACATTCGCTTTCCCTCTCACTTTCATTTCTTCCCAAATGAGCATTCGAGTGGAAAACGAAACGGCTTTTGGTCAAAATAAAGTATAAGGTCACGATCAGAATTATTTTCTACCGGCCAACTGATTTCTTGCTTCATAATTTTAGACATTCTATAAATTTTGCATTTTCATTTTTATTATCGAAGGTCGATATTAAAATATTTTAGAATTAATATTCGAATAACACAGAAGATTTTCTATTAATCCTGTGAAAAGTACCGTGATTGATTGATCGAATTGTTTCATGGGACATGGAACAACAAAGGCAATTACCCCAGGATGTGCCTTTGCAGCGATATCGAGCGATTGATTTATTGGATTATGAGGAATATTTTGCTGCTGCAAAAGATTGAATGACGGAACAAAATAAATAAAATAAACGGATATCCTGATATATAGCCAGATTTAAAGACATACTTTTAAAGGAACTATACGCGAGAATCATTTGTAACATTTAAAATTTAGATCAAAATGTTTGCAGAAAGAATGGCTAGAAAACAAAAACTTTTAAGATTTGTTTTAAAATTTCTTTTTTCGGTTTGGAATTGCTGAATTCGTTCTTACTAAAACAGCTGTAAATTTTGTTTTAAATAGAAAATAAATTTTAAATAGAAATAAATTTAAATAGAAAATAAATTTTAAAAATGGTATTTTTATGAACTAATAAACTAGAATACAAAAGAAAAACCACAAAATTTTATCAATTTTTGATCCAAACCGTGATTTAAAGGATGTCGAATATCATGAATCGGATGATTGAGTTTATATTAAAGTCACATTCCAAGGAAACACGAAGGTTTAGGCGACAGATTTCGTAATTTTGTCAAGTGACAAGGGCGACACCTGAACTGGCACCACTTCCCGTTGGCATGGCGTGGAAGCTTCTGGAAGATTTGAAGCCTCTACAGATTTAATTACATGGTGGGTCCCACTATAAGGCAGGTATTTTGTCACACTGGGAGTCAAACCCACGACTAGAACAAAAATCGCCATGACTCGCGACCATGACCACTAGGCTAACGCGACGACTATTACGCGAGAAAACATTTCTCACAAGAATAATTTGAATCTAACGAGCCAAATAATGAATCCTTTATTCCTAAAAATGGTTGTAGTATTATCTTGATCCCGTGACCTTCCAATTTGTTGTCAAACTAGTGCGATACCATTTTCCTTTTTTCAACTCGTCTGCCATGGACGAATGGTCATGGTGGCCAGTTCGTAATCCACGACATTTCAGTCGAGGATTACGAGTCAGCGGGTTCCAATCCCGATTCTACTAGAGACCCGCCGTGTAGAGTTGCTTATGTACGTCACATCTGTTGGGATTAAAAGTCCTGACGTGGATATTGAACTTGCCGTGCCAGATCAGGTAACGACTTCGTCAACTGACCGTGATTGACCAATAACTCACCGTGTTGCTTCAAAGTAATATTTTAATATACACACAATTAAGCTTTCTTCGACACAAGTGTATTAAAAATTTAACTCTGTGAAATTTTATCTCATTTGAAATTTACTTCAAAATATCTGAGAGTTGTTTCATTTTAAGTGATAATTAGATAAAATTTTTGAAATCATTATTATAAAAGAAAAGCTTTGCAAATATAACAAAGACATCGCTGTTTTCCACAGCTAATGCACATTCATTCTAAATATTACTCGGTAATTGATAGTTGAAACTTTCTACAAGTACAATAATTTACAAATGTTTCCATGTAAACTTTACACCCGATACTGTATTTGCAGGTGGCGCTGCGAGTAGAAGGCCGCGGAATGGCGAGTTGAAGGTTAGTTTTTGTATCCTTGATACAAATTTATTTTTTGTTGTTGGGTTATTTAAATAACAAAGTGTGTTCAGGTAACCTCTGCATAATAAATTATATGAAAAACCGCAACTGTAAATAGCAATTTTGAGTTTTAGAAAAAAAAAAAAAAAAAAAAAAAAAAAAACAAAAACGCGTAATCTGAAATTAAATCTCAAGGAAAATCCGACAATTGGAACATTCATTTCAGTTTTGAAAGAATTTTTTTTTCATGTCATGTTTTATGAATGTGACGTTTATTCAAGATCGTAAATTTTACCTACCGAATTTGCGAGCCATTGTTGGAAACTTTACAATGAAAAATAAGTCGGAAAAATATTACTGTTAATTGAACCGAGAGTACATTAGATCGGAATTAAGTTGATTTAAATAAATGACAGTTTATATTTATTACGAGCAAAGAAGCATTTTAAAAATATTTTTCCTATAATTTACAAAATTACACAAGGGTATTTCACGTTCGAATTGAAATACACTAAAATAGCACATATTTTGCGACGCTTTAAATTATCTTTCATATTTTATGATATGTGCCTTAAAACAAATTTTATGAATTGTAATTTGACGGTAATTAATAAACCAAAAAAATTAGACTCATTAACTTTCTAAATTTATGTATTTGAATGTATTCAGTAACACGAGAGAAATTATTTTCCACAATATAAATAAATGAAAAAAAAAAAAAAAAAAAAAAAAAAAAAAAAAATTTTTTAAAATTTAAAATTCTTAATAAAAATTTTTTTTTTTTTTTCTTCTGTTTCTGCATTTCGATGATTTATAATTTAAACAATATATGATTTTTTGAAACTCTGCAATTATAAATTTGAAAAAAAATTTCATAAAGATTGGGAATTAAACTTATAAACTTTTTATTAAATTTATTTAATAATTTAGGGTTTATTGAATATAATAATTTATAGTTAAATTACTTTCTTAGTTTTTTTTTAAAGTTAATAACAAATACATACATTCAAAAAACATTTTTTAAAAAAATCAAATGAGTTCGAAAATATCGATTTCCAAACTTGGCAAAAACAAGCATTTTCTGTTTTAAATCGGTCAATTTTAAGTACAACACTTATTTTTGTAAAATTAAAATATCAATTACACTAATGTATTCATTATTGAAATGGGGAATTTTCCTTCAAAATAATGCAATAATTATCTATTACTTATTCATAATTTCAAGACATCAAAGTTTCTTTCCACAGTGTTGATAAGATGATTGTTCATTAACTTCACATTTAGAACCAACACGATGGCTACTGATGACGGATCTCACCATTTTGAGCCTCGGTCAAGTGATGACATCTGATCTGACACCTCCCTCTCTAAACTTCTACGCTACGACTTTGGGAATACCTTGAGCATCAACATATTTAACGTTCATCAGCCTAGCATGCGACGGGTCTTAGGTCTCAAGTCAAGACTCGACGAAAACATCGCCGGCCGCGAGCTCTCAAGAATTCGGCCACCACAGTCACGGTAATAAAAAGACGTGTTCAATTTAAGACAATGCGAAAATTATATGCTACATTTTTATCAACACGGGATGCTGTTACGAAATAACTTTTAAATAAGTTTGTCCGAGATAAAAAAAAAATGTATTTTCATTTCAAGTCTCTTCTAGGTATTATTTTTTTTAATAAAATTTTGTTTATATTTTTTACAATATTGACGTGTCAACCATTTTGTTAACACCCATCGCAAGCTAAAATTTTCCTTTTTGAAATCAGGGAAAAAGATGTTTTTGAAAGGATTCTTATCTGCTAATAATACATGATTTCCTCTTCACTTTTTCAACGAAATCGATTGCGTACGCAAAAAAAAAAAAAACTTTTAATAATGTGGTACAGAAACGTTGATAATGGAGAATGTATGTGTCTAATTCCATAAAATGCAAAAGAAGTTGTTGAGCACTTCATAATCACTTCAATCAAATCGAGTTTTGTTTAAAATACACAATATATCGTAAAAATTTATTGTTCAAATTATATTTAAAAAAAAATTGAAATTACCGTTTTTAAAGAGTTAAAAAACTGTTTATAATTTATGCAAATTATAAATAGTATTCTTCGAATCACTTTATTCAACTTAATACCTGTAATTTTCCATTTAAACATGTCAATTTTTCTTAAATAGATGAAATTGTAAATTAACTAGACTTAAAATATTCCTTTTTAAAAATCGTCAAATAGAGGTACGTCTTATACTCCAAAAAATACGGTACATACGTGAAGCAATTATTGTTTTTGTGTGAAACCTAATCCAAATTTTGAAAAAGTGCGTTTATAATGTTACATCTTTTACCCAATTTAAAAATTAAACAATATTTTTAATAACGATGATATACTATGTTAGATTTAAAGATGTTTTTATCTTTATATATATATATATAAACTTTCTGCACTTTTAATTTATTTCCTCGAAAAATCGAGAGAAGGGCCCTGAAATGAATAAAATCGAAAATAGGAACAATTTTTCATATTAAAAAAATTCTTCCATATTTATACGAATTAACAAGTTTATAACGCATGAGTTCAAAAATAATAAGGCGTTTTTAAAGTTTAAATACCTCAAATAAATAAGTAGTTTTCCAATGCATTGCAGAGAGAGATTTTTAACTTCATACACAAATATACAAAAATAATGTATGATACGCATTAAAAAGTATGAAAGAAATTTAAAAGTAGGAATTTCTTCAATAAAGAAATTATGTATATGTTTTAGTCTATATACACATTATTGAAGTCAAAATTATAGTAATATTTGAAATAATTCCTTTGCATAGAAAAGGTTTTTCCATTCTTTTACATAAACCTTAAGAATCTTCTATCCTCAGAATTAGATTTAAAATCTTGAAAGATGTTGACCACTCATTTTTGCTTAGTAATCAAACAAAACAAAAGGAAGAGAAAGAGAGACTTACCCACATCCATATATAAGAGGCGTTTTGCGCGTCAAATGTAATCCACAGAGAGGAGAGAGAGCAGTGTGGTATGTCCGGCGCGATGGAAACTGTGGCTGGAACGGGTTGAGAACCGTCCTTCTTATAACCGCGCACGGGGCGGGGAGAAGTGACCTGCTCTCTCGGGATGCGAAAGAGTTTGCAGGATGGGAAGCTCCGGTTGAGAGGCACTCTCCACGAACACCCGGAGATAAAAGGACGTTCGATTTGAAGCACCTCGGTATCCGAAGTACCATTTTAGAATTGATCAGATGGTATTTCGATTTCACTAAGGCATTTCGGTACAACTCATTTTTCAGCCACGGACTAACTATGAAAATGCCATACACTCTAGGCAGTAACGGTGTCAGTGTTTATTTTCTTCAATAACCTTCAGTATCTCGAATACAGTTTTTTTTTGAAATTTGTATCATAGCGGTTTTATGTCTATAGAAATATTTTATAATTTTGGTGTTAACTGATAGCATATTATTAAATCTCAAGCTAATTTTTTAAGCCACAAATAAAATTCCTCCATTTTCTTTTAAATATCGAAGTTCGTGAGCCATTTTTAGGTAAATGTTTCTGTCATCCGGTATCAATAAGGGCATACTAAATACAAGATCCTAAAATAAATGAATATCATCGTTAATACAAGTAATAAAAAATCCAATTAAAAATCTATATATTTTTCTGAAACATTAACTTACCAGAAAGAGATTAACTGACAAATTAATAACGCAAATAAAATTATTTTTCTTGTTCTCTGAAAGCAGAATTTTTAGGCACACCAAGCGAGTTTAAGTAAAAGTCTTAATGGTTTGTCAAGTATTACAGTGTTATTTTTGATGCTAGGTAGGTGGAAAGCGTGCCTCGCGATTATCCGACAGTTCCCTGGCTAATGTTGAATTTTGTTGTTGAGAATTTTGTATAGTAAAGAAATTTTAAAAATCTGCTATTTTTATCACATGCTGTTATGATGGCTGGGCTACAAGTTTTTCTATGCTAAACACTCCTCTCTCTATTTTCTTAAATTATTAAGTACGTTATTTTTATATAAATGCTGTATCGTATATTTGTTTCCTTAATCCTGAATTCCTTTTTGGTATGTACTGCGTCTTTATTGAATGGTTAAGGAGCCATCGCATCATAAAGAAGGGAGTAAAAGTTTGAGTTTAAGGCGCAAGAGACAAATATTGCTATGATGCGCCAAACCATGTGCAATTGTGATCTAGACGCAAAAAAGATAGTAAACGAAAGAAGAGTCAAATATATAGAAAGGGATGTTCCACTTGTATTTATCACACTGCGAAAATTGGGTATTCAAAATCGAGTTCAACGTACTCACTTTTGAATACTTCACATACTCAAAATAGCTCCGATCCCAACGATTCAAATTTAAGACTCGCACGTACTCATTTTTAGTAACATGTACGTACTCAAAATGGAAACTTCACGTACTCATTTTAAGAAACAAGTACGTACTCGAAAGGGAAAATTCAGACACTCATTTTTGAAGATATTTATGTATCAATTATGAGTGTGGAATAGAAAAATGAGTGTCCTTATATCTGTAATAATTTTTTGAGAATGTTGATTTCCCATTTTGTTTTGTTTTTGTTTTGAATACATGTAATGTTTCACATTCGATAGAGATATACGTTCAAATCTGATACAAACATACTCATTTCAAAATGAGTACGCCTGGTTATTTATTTTTAAGTATTTCTTTTTTCTCCATGCAAGGACAGTAAGCTTAACGCAGCAAAGAAAGATCACTAGGGTACGTTGATATCATGATTTTCCGTACTTACTTAAAGAAGGGAAATTTCTCAGGAGCATGATAAATATATTGGTGTCGTGAGAGTATTGGAGCATGTTTTGGATAATGCTCTTTATTTTTACCTAACATAACCATTAGTTGATTGATATTAGTGAAATAAGGAAAACCAAAGGCTATTATCTGCTTTTTAAGTACATTTTTTCTTAGATAACTAAGCCTAAAATATTTCATCCTCTGCAAAAAAGTTTAAAGCATTGTCCTTAAGTTATTTGAAGGTGAAAGAACATCGGGGTCGATTTATAGTATGTTCTAGGTATTATTTCGGTGGGAGGTGTAATTTAGGCAGGTTAATAGAATATGTTGCAGATAATTTATACGCTTGGAAATTAAACGAACTGCATTATTCTATAAATTGAATTTCATGGTCCCGGCCGGTGTTAATGCCGTCAATTTGTGGGTTCGAGCCCTGAGGCCATACAAAACACCCTGTGTGGTGGGGTTGATACTCGTTGCAACTGGTAGATATCCCAAGTAGCTCCCGTTGACGAGGTGAGGAAGTTAGGGGAGAAAAGTTCCAGATCAGGTGATGTCCTCGTCATTTAACTGAGGCTCAAAATTTTGAGGTCAATTGCTAATAGTTTTTGTGTTGTTTCTCATTGCATCGTTAATATACAATTACTTCACAAGTAAATTGAATTTGTTTTAATGCCAGAGGTAGAGACCATTTTGCTTAAAGTCTGGAATCTCCTCTTTTTTGTTTGTTGTCAGATTAGAAATTATATCAGTGGTCAAAAAGTTCTGAAAATTTCAGAATATTTGCTGTGATTAAAAGTTCCTATCACTTTGTTTTTCAATCTGTTTTGATAAATGTTGGCATGGATATCTTCAGAGGCTATACAGTTTGAATTAAATTCCGTTACTGACCTTAAGATTTTATCTGCTTGTTCATCCCCCAAATTTTTTGAGTAACCCGGAATCCAAAGAAACACTAACTGTATTTTCCAATAGGATTGTATGCATATCTTAGAGGTCAACAGACGATGAAATACTTTTGGAGACTTAAGTGAGAAGTTTTGAAGAGAGATAAAACTGAGAACTTCCTAGTAAAATGAGCATATCATTGTTAGATTCTGTGAGTTTATTTGAAGCTGAGCAAATTAGTCAGCACTAAGACAGCCAAAAATTTCTTTACAGAAAGCTGCTCTTGAACTCGTCGATAGACTATTATGAACAGTTTAGTTAAATTTAGATTAGTTCAGTTTTTATTAATGTCGCCCTAGAAGCAACACGAGGGCTATTGGCGAAGGACCTCTCAATTTTGAACTACGGTCAAGTGACGAGGACGACACCTGAGCTTGAACCCCTCTCCTAACATCCACACCACGCCAACG
The DNA here is from genome assembly GCA_019974015.1 of Nephila pilipes. Lineage (NCBI taxonomy): Eukaryota > Metazoa > Arthropoda > Arachnida > Araneae > Nephilidae > Nephila > Nephila pilipes. The sequence goes on along the minus strand of BMAW01088967.1, from coordinate 179,402 downwards.
GGAGGACTTTGGGCCCCGACAGATTTAACGTGCATCAGCTCCGACTACACAGCGGGTCTTTAGCAGCCAAGGATCGAACCCGTGATTGAACGAAAACCGTCGGTCATGAATCCGAAGCCATTACCACTAGGCTACCGCGGCCGTTTATTATGAACAGATGACGTCAAAACGAAACTTCTATATCTCAAAATTTTACGAGAAACTAACTATCTGTACCTTACAGTATGGGGTTTGATGAAATAGGGACTAGTTGGTATATAGATAGCTGTGTCTTGCCGTGAGCAAGTTGTTGGCGATGCTTCTGTCGAACCACGTGCTTCCTCTCAAGATTCGTCGTGTTAGAGATTCCAACTGATTCACGTTGAATCAGTTGGAATTCATGTTAGCTTGGTGTGTATGTGGAGAATGGGAGTCGTTTAAACGACCATGGCTGAAATTCACATTTGCTATGTTTGGCGGACTTTGTGTAGGGCAGAAACTAGCGACCGGAGGGTTATTAGCCTTTGTTGCTCCTAATCCCTCATTGATCAATTAATAAGTAGGCAAGTGGAAATTTCCATTACAGCAAAGTTCAGACTGTTTGAATCAGCGTGTTTCTAGAGCTACACAAGAAGACGAGGAAAACGTCAGAGAATCTTAATTTTAACACCGTGCTGCGGAGGACATTTAAGTCCAACGCTACAACACTCCCATTGTTCCGTACAATGGTCTTTAGTAGAATTGGGATTCTAATAAGATATCACACATAACGATACTGATGATTCTAGTAACCAGAGCAACTGCGACTTCAAGAGCAGAAGTCAGAAAGTATGATTCCTTTGATTGCGAAGCATTATTATTATAGTTTGACTGCATTATGACCAATAAGAGCGAAAAACATTTTATAGTTTCAAAACTTATTTATTTATGATGAATTTTCAATAAAGAAAAAAAAAGAAGATTCTTACAAGTGAGAATGATGCTGATATAAAACAAGCATACAATTGTTTACTTGCTTCAGGGAGTCGCGGCTACTCATTATCAGAGCCTAGTGACCTTCAGGTTATTTTACAGGTTGAGTTCTTGATTCTATCCAGTCTGGATAGATAGTTAATAATTGTCGCATTTAAAAACAATGCGAGGTGATATGACTACTAATAACGTTATATTGAATCCTGGTCAAATGATGAGGGCAACATCCGAATGTGAACTAACAACCCCCCCCCTACAATGACACAAACAATAGCCATTTACAGGTTTGTTGTTGAATTGAATATTTCTTGGTTATTTACTTCAAGTCGACACATAGATTCACTAACTAAAGCCAATGCACCATGGTAAGATGATGAGGTCGACATTTGAGCTGGATTTAGTTTAGTTTTTATTAACGTCGCACTAGAACGAAGGCTATTATCGACGGACCTCGTAATTTTGAACCACGGTCAAGTGACGAGGGCGATACCTGAGCTGGCACCCCCTCTCCACCACGCCAACTGGAGGACTTTGGGCCTCAATAGATTTAATGTGCGTCAGCCCCGGCTACACGGTGGATCTTTAGCAACCAATGATCGAACCCGCGAGTGAACGAAAGCGCCGACCACGAATCCTAAGCCATGACCGCTATGCTACCACGGCCTCACATTTGAGCTGGAAGCTTATTCTCCACGTGAGGAGCACTGACAGATTGAACGTGTTTTTTGATTGTCTTATTAACATTGCACTTGGATTCAACACAAAGGTTTTTGGCGATGGACTGCGTAATTTTGAATCTTGGTCAAATGACGAGGTCTGCGCATGGATTGGCTTCTCCTTTTCCAAACTTCCACACCTAGCCCAAGGGAGGACTTGGAGCCACTACAGATTTAATGTGCATCCTATTATACGGCGGGTCTTCAGTGGCATCCGGACTCCAACCCACGACTCGACAGAGCACCGACGACTTTAAGTTCGCGACCATGACAACTACACTATACAGACCATGCAGCGGCCTTTTTATACGACGGGTCTGTTGTGGAAACAGAGCTCGAATACTTTACTCAACTGAAACATCGTGAGTCACGAGAACGAAGGTTGATTACGTATTAACGCTAACCTTAGAAGCAACACAAGAACTATTGGCAACGAACTTTTATAGTTGTTAACCACTGTATTTTTTGTAATGCTCGAAAACGGATCATCACTGACTGATAAAATATTTTGGTGGTTTATTAATAAAATCTAATTAAAATAATTTCATCGTAATGACCATTTGACTCGCTCTCGTGCTTGATTAATTAAATGTTTATTAACATCGTATTATCTTAGAAGCAACATGAGGGCTACTGGTGAAGGACCTTGTCATTTTGATCCATGGTCAAATGATGAGAATGATACCTGAGCAGGTGGCTCAATCTTCTAACTTCCACACCACGCCAACACGAGGAGTTAGAGCCCTGACAGATTTAGCGCGCATCAGTGACAACACTCTACACTATGTGTCTTTAGTGGCATCAAAACTACTGTCCAAGGCTCGACTGAAACCTCGTTGGTCGGGAGCTCGTGGCCATTACCACTTGGATATAGCAATACATACAACAAAAAACAATATATTATGAATAATTTACTCAGAATCAATATTCCTGCAATGAATGTAAACAGAAGGTGATGCATATTTCCTTAAAACTACATGAAGGAAGGCGCCATACGTATTAGTTAATCTGTTAGAATGCTAAATATTTATTCAAATTCCAGATATTATGAAATGTGAGGAAAAAACTTGTGAGTTATTATACAAGATTAATTTCTATCAATCAATTACAGTAAATTAAAACAATGAGAAAATCAAGCGCAGTGATGGTAAACTATAAAATAGAGTAAATCTATAAAAAATAAAACTTATTGTAACAGTTAAATGTGAAATACGCAGCAGGAAACATCGTTCCATTCACCTAACGTTGCGTGCACATGTTTTGATTTGCATTTTAAAAAAAAGCAATTTTGAGCGAATTGATTCAGCAGGGGAAAAAAATCAGTCAACGAAACTAAAATGAAATTCAGAATCGCAGTTTCAACATCCGTATTAAAATTCTTAGCTTAAAAGTGATATTTTTTTTTTTTTTACTAAAAAGACAATGAAGGCTGAAATTTTCAATATATACTTGGAGAGACTTTTTCATATTCTCTTTCTGATGAGTTTAGGAGTTTTAACTCAGTGAGGAATATTAATAGCATGTACAGTCACCCTCCTCTACACACATCCTACCAATTAAACAATCTAAATAAATAAATTCCAATGTCAATTAATTAAAATGATATAGTTAACTTCCAAATAGAATGTTCTCATTATATAAATGCTAATGTTTTTCACAAAACTTATATTTTTATATTATTTAAACTTATATTTATTTTTCTTCAAGGAATAGCTCCCCCCCCTCCCAAAAAAAATGAAATTTCATGATTTAACAAAAATTTGATTTATGGAGTTTAAAAATAAACTTCCTGAAACTAAATGTACATCTCAAACATTTGACGGTAAGAAATTTTCTAATCAGCTCCTTTCAAAAACGTTTGCAACAATCGATAGATAATTTTTCCCGATGCAGAAAATATTGAAAAATAGAATAAAGTAAGATTATTATGAAAAATATGAACTATTAAAACAATTACGAAAAAAAGTGACTTTTTTTACAACAAGCTTAAGTTTTCAAATATTTGGGTTCATCGTGTTATACAAGACTCCAATATAACTCCAAACTTCTTGTGATTCCCCCCAAAAGTTCAAAAAGCATTAAAGGCAAAAATTACAATAGGAAATTTGCTCTAGTTTATGTTAATCAACTACCGATACTTTTATGACACGGTGTTGAAAAACGGGGAAACACTACGAATATTTTGTACTAAATAATCTAGTATATGATCACTTCACGATTATCTTCGATTTATTCTGAACTAATGGTTGGATTCCAATGAAAGTTGGAACATAAGACCGGATGCCGTAGTCTCTAGAGAGGTCGGAATTCTATCAGTTGGTCCGTGGAAGGTATTTTATTTCCTTAGCCCTGGAAGATCCAGTGGAGACATTCTTTTATTCGCCACTTGGGATAGCATCCCTTAGGGTTTATAGCCCCTCCCCCTGTCCGAGAGGAAGAATGATACATTGAGTCCAACTTTGGACATTCATCGATGGCAATGAATGTTCATCATTTTAGCCAAGGAAGCACGAAATATGAACCTGATTTCTACCATCATACTGGCTGATGTAAATACTGTGGCCAAGTGCAGACTTTTCAGAAGAAGCCCACTGACTGATATCCAGATCAACAATATTCTCGACAGCAAAAAGGAACAAATTACTGCAAAGCCATAAATATTCCCTCAGACAATTCAAGAACCTCTATATGAATTGCTTAAATTGCCAGGATGCTGCATTGACACCGAAGCATATTTTTAACTGCCCAACATATTAATATTCAGAAAGATACTATCTAAAGTGAGGTTGTCAAATTCATTTTCAGCCAAGGACAAATTTCTAACAGGTAAATGTTACGCGAGCCGTATTATACGTAGTTACGGTCACAGTTTGTCTGCTCTTAATTTATCATGTTATAGAAAGAGTACTAGGATACTTGGAAAAAGTTACTAGCCATTTGAATCAGAGTCCTTGTACTTTTTATGGTGACATTTTATGTTATTATAACTCTGGTACACCTGTAGCATTATTACATATCAAACAAATTAATTTATCTTTATAATTGGACAACAAAAATAATCGATTCTTTCTTTTCTTCGAGATACCGATGTTCAATATTTTTTTTTTTTTTTTAATAAAAAAAAAGACTTGCAGCTGGCGGTTTTCGTCGAGTTGTGGGTTCAAGCCTTTATTTTAATAAAGACCCATCATGCAGCCGAGCCTGATGCACGTTTAATCTGTCGGAACTCAAAGTACTCCTGAAAGCGTGGTATGGAAGTTTAGAGAGGAAAATGCCAGCTCAGGTGCAGTCCTCGTCACTTGACAGAGGCTCAAAATTACGAGGACCGTCTCCAGCAGCCCTCGTGTTACTCTTAATGTGACGTTAATAAAACTAACCAACCAACTCATCTGGTTTCGGTAAAGACATAATGAGCACAAAAGCTTAAAATAAATGAGCAATCGTCGATTAAAAAAATTATAAAACAATTTAATAAGAAATCAGTATTTTTTCTGGACTACTAACTTGCCAAACACAAAATAATTACACAAATTAGTAAGTATAACATAAATAAACTTAATGTTCTTGTTGTTTGAAAACGAATTATATTCGGCACATCAAGTAACACAGTAGAAGAGTAATAATGAGGTGTAAGTATTTTAATGTTACACACGCTATAATATTCGCTGCTATAGGTGGAAAAAGGATGCATCGATTCAACGCGACTAGTAATAGCTCATTTTGGAGAATATTTGATTCATTATGAATAATTACTCGTACGTATGTAGGAAATTTTAAAAAGTAAACTACGGCATTTGTAATATAATGTTTGTTACATGTTATTCGTCGTGGGCCACATGCGGCCCCTCGAGTTCAACATGCTTGAACTAAAGTATAATCTACATTATCCATGGACGTTGCAATAACAATGCTTGTAGTAAATTTTTTTCACGGTGGTTTTGGAATATTCTTCAAAAAAGTTCACATTTAAATACTCGATATATTTCCATAGATTTTATATTTTCGGCAAGCCGCGAGTTTGAGCCGTGATGCTGCAAAAGACCCGCCATGTGGCAGAGCTGATGTATGTTTAATCTCTCAAGATCCCGGGTCGTCCCTTTAGTTTGGTGCGGGAATTTAGAGAGGGAGGTATCAGTTCAGGTATCATCCTCGTCACTTTACTTGGAGGTCTGTCACCAATTGCCTTCGTGATACTCCTCTGTGTGACGTTAATTAAACAATCACATCAATCAAATAATAGATTTTATAATTTATTACATACATGAGATGTTTTCTTTTTTAATAATTTGTCACTCACACTCATGTATTAAACTAACATCGAAATATAATTTCAATTTCATGAATTTAGTGTAGTGAATTAGTAACATGTAGATATCGATCGGAGGGCGAATATTTTGGAATATTTCGGGCTACGCAATGGGAAAGTGAAATAAATTTCTGCAATTTTATTCTTTTTAAATGATATTCCTGAGCTTTCGTGACAAAATTTTGAAACTTTACACACGCGTCCTGCTGAATGGGAATTAGAATTGTATTTCATAATTCAGATCCAATAATCTAAAAACGATTCTTATTTGCATGTTTTCTCTTTGCTAATAACAGTCTTTCATTATCCGTAGTCACAAAAAAACCAGTAAAATTTGATCTTTTTGATCCCTGTGATTAACCTCCTTTTGATAGAACGAAGGCATTTGCAGAATCGAAACAATGAATTTTTCCCAACGTAACAAGGTTATCACGTTGCAAGGTACCGTTTCTGTGTTCTCATCGAGCACAAGTCGTATACAACTGTGATTTATTGCGAAGTCACGAATGCAGATTAACCATAAGTCACATTAATGTACTCGATCAAGGTTCTATTTCTTATTTCTGTTGAGTTTTTATTTTAATTCGTAAGTTATCTTTTAGTAAGTAACCTTGTTCAATGCTCTGGCGGCGAAGTCTATATTTATAATTGGCTACTCTACAATGTTCCAGAAAAAAAAATCGGTAGCATTTTAAAATTCTTTTTTCTCTTTAATAAAAATGAAATTCAATACCGCTATTATTATATGTGTTAATTGTTATACTGAATATTTCCGGGGGTTTTATTTTTGCCCAACACGAAAGTCCGCTAACCACAACCGATAAGTCCCGTCATTTTCAACCGCAAACAAGTGACGAGGAGGATATCTGAGCTGGCACCTAACTCTCCCCATCGAAGCCATGGAAATGGAAGGACTTTGAGCCCAAACAGATTTGACATCTATCAGCTTCTTTATATGACGAGTCTAGTGTAATTGGGTCTTAAACACTTGGCTTGATATTAACATTGCCGGCCACGAAGTCCATGTCGTGATTACATGGTTAACGACCAATTTCGTTTATTTTAATGTAAAATTTGTTCTGCATAGATTTACACATCACTGTACGATAAGTTTAAAATATTCTTTTGGGGAATGGGGAAAAGGGATTTGATTAACTCGTTATAGTATCCATTGATCGTCTTCCCTTTTTCTATGAAGTACTACATGAGTATGATACTCTTCGTAGCCACACACACACATAACTTTTTCATCGTCTACTCTTTCTTTGGAGCAGATTTACCTGAAGCAACTCATTGTTTTGATTCTTGAACGGTTTCTGGTGTAAAATGATGAATCCAGATCTCATCGACGGTGACGACTCTACGCACAATGACAATAACAACTTGTCGTGAAACCAATCAAAACTAATCAATCAATTTGTGTCAAATTTCTTTTGGTATTGCTTTACAGTTGACACAGTCCGCAATAGTAACCTTATCAACGCTATCTGTCGTTCCTAAACAAATATTTTTGAGCCACTCTCGTAATATTAAGTAAAACCGATATGTTAATGCAATCACTAAACTATGTGCCTGTTAAGTCTCAAATTACGTCCCAGGATAACTCATTAACACAGAGACAGAGCTTTTTACAAGGGTATTGTCTAGGCAATTTCAAAATCTTTTCCTCCCAGATTTGATCTATTATCCAATAATATACCATAGACAGATGCCTTTAAAATGATAATATTAAAATTAATCCAGTAATTCTGAAACGTAATTTATATAACTTCCCTGGATTGGATACACAGGGGGTTTACGACGTCATCCATCTCTCTGTTTTCCAATAAATTTATTGGTTGCATTGGTACAAGAGTTGCATTGAGAGAAGAGTGCCAATTATTCGTTAATTTATTAGAAACCTAATGTATTCTGCAAGTAGTTGTAGAAAATAATTATTTGCGATCTAGATGTAAGGTGAATTATATAATTCACTCTCTGAGTGTTTCATTAATGTCTCAATAAGAAGAAGCATGAAGACTATTGGTGACGGACTTAGTCCTTTTGAACCTTGGTCAAGAAATTGTCCACTGCAGCTGAGTGGTCATGGTCGTAAACTCGCAATCTTGTTGTTTCCATTGAATCGTAAAATCGAGTTTTGATGCCACTAAAGACCCGTCGTATACTGGGGCTGAAGGATAATGGATATCCATCGAGGCTCCAAGTCTTCCCATTAGTATGGTGGGGGAAGTTTGGAGAGAAATATGGCAGTTCAAGTGTCGTCCTCGTCAACTGACCGATATCAAAATCGTTGACAATAGCCCTCGTGTTATTGCTAAGTACAACACTGTAAATAATCAATCAATCAATTTGGCTAATTGACGAGAATGGTACCTAAACTTACTCTTCAATATTCTATGCTTTCCCTTGTGATCCCATTGAGCCTCGATTTAATATATATCAACCCTCTAAGACGTAAGGCGAAGAAAGGAAGAAAAATACAAGTATTGGTTGAGAGGACCAATTTTTTTGTTCCTCTCAACCTGTACTTGACTTGAGGATGTTTTTTAATTTTTGACCCTACTCTTTGAGTAGGGTCAAAAATTAAAAAAACATCATCAGACTCGTCATATCTGTATTAGCCTCCGCATGTTGAGGTTCGCTTTGTTAACATCACACGCGGCGGTTTTTAAGGACTGAGGACTCCAAAAAACCTCTGCTGTTTCATATCCCTCATAAAACAATCAATCAATCTCCCTAGGAAAAAAAAGAATAATATAACTTATCGTAGGTAGCAGACGCACAAAGCGCTGCTCACCAACAGATGTGTATTATCATTATGAAACAAATTGTTATTTTTGTCAACTACGTTCTTTTTCTTATATACGTATTAAAAAAAATGTGAATAAAGTAAAAGAAATATTATATGTGTTTACCGATTACTTATTTTTCGTTGCATTTAGAAGTAACACGAGGGTTCTTGACGACAAACCTCGTAATTTTGAACCTCCATCAAGTGACGAGGTGTCATCCTCCAGTGGGAGGACTTGGGACCTCGATTGACTTAACATGCATCAAGCCCGCTACATGGCGAGTCTTTAGTTACACCAAAACTTTAACCCACAACTCGACGGAAACCACGCCGGCTTCGGGGCTTACATCGGGGGTTCATAAATTCCGTTTTGATTTTCATTGACATATTTTTATTCACTTCCGGTTTATTTGGGTATTCATTGCAAAATGGTTATTCTTAATTTATCAGGTACAATTTTTCAACTTAAGTTTTATTATAAGCATTTCTTTAGACGTGATTTCCATGACATCGCTTATATAATAAAAATATTCATTTAATTATTATTTAATATTTATTTGCTTGAACACTGAATACAGTCGTTAAAGCATTAAGAAAATTAAATGATTCTGAAATCTGTATACATAGCGATGAAGTTTTGGGAAAATAATGAGCACTTATTAAAATGTTTTAATGTATTTATTTATTACAGAGTTTAAAAAAAAAAATTAGGGCAGAGATAAATCGGTAACGCTCTGTCTCTCCTTGATATATTATTTTAAATCCTTTTTACTTTCCAGTACAAAAAAACTTTCTACTTCTTTCTGCATTAGAGTTAATCATTTTTATAGCTTCTGATGAAAGTATCTGTGAATGATTAAGAATTTATTGAATAATTAGTAAGATAAACAGGTGGACGAAATCTGTTAATGGTAGTCACAGGATTAAAAAAACATGATTGAATATATACATTCGTTCGAATGGAGACGTTTTCTCGATACACTCAGCCATGAAAATATGTTAACTAACCGTACATTTTTAAATCTTCACGAAATATAATTCAAACATCAACAATCTCGTAATAAAATTAATCTGCGATAAACGTTCTTTCTCTCCCCGCTCTAAATTCTTTAACATAACTCCCTTTCTCTCATTGCCCAATCATATTGAGTAAAAGTGGCCGAGTTTCTATGAGCTCAATTTCATTACTATACTACGCACTTCTTAAACACTGCAAAACACTTATATTCACATTTGAAGGAGGAAAGTGCTGCATTCCAGATTAAATCAAAATTAGAATTTAGCTAGATGATATTAACAGATTGCTTTCATTAACGTTGCACTTAGAAGCAACACGAAGAGCATTGGCGGTGAACCTCGTCATTTTGTAAATGGGTCACATTCTAATCCATTAACTAAAAGTACTCTCAATAACTTGCTACATTTCCAATACATATGATTCCTACGTATGACAGAGTAGTTTGAGTGATTAGGTTGTTTGGGATATTGATTTACAATCCAGAGATTCAGAGATTCAGTGCGACATCGAATAGTTGTCTATTACTGTTTGGCCCAAAGGTCCACTTATTACAACCAATATGCCTTGTCAGTTTGAACCACGGTCAGATGATGAGGTTTATAACGAACTGGTACCCCCAGTCAGCCACGTTGTTGGCAAGATTTTGCATTCCGAAAGATTAAACGGGCATCAGCCCCATTATACGAATGATCTTTTGTTGGACTGAAACAGTGCTGGCCATGAACACTTGACTATCGTGAGTGCTCAATAATTAAGTAATCTCGCTGGTTCCACATTAAAATAATTTTATTACTTTATTTCTAACACAGGAAACGTTTCTCGGAATCACCAACTGTGAAAAATCGCTGTTTCTTCGAGGTATCTTGTTCATATAATTCCTTGCTTCTTTGAGGTGTTAATGTTGTCGCAGCACAATTTAGTTTAATTTTTATTAACGTCGCACTAGAAGCAACACGAGGGCTATTGGCGACGGACCTCGTAATTTGGAACCACCCTCAAGTGATGAGGACGACACCTGAGCTGGTACCCTCTCTCCTAACTTCCACTCCACGTCAACGGGAGAACTTTGGGCCCCGTACAGATTTAACGTGCATCAGTCCCGGCTACACGGCGGGTCTTTGGCGGCCAAGGATCGAACCCGCGACTAAACGAAAACCACCGGCCGCGAGTCCACGACCTTGACCACTAGGCTACCACGGCCCTGTCGCAGCACAATAACCCGAGATAGCTAAACTTAAATCAGTGTAACTAATCATTCGATCCCTTATACTACAAACAAAAACAAGTATATTTCGTTTATTTATTCCAAAAAAATTAGCCTTTTTTAAAAAAAAAGAGAATATTTCACTTACTAAGTAGAAAAGTGGAAAAAATTAGTATTTGCAAACTTTTGGGAGATGTTAAAAGTATGCTTTCTTCAAATAGCCCTGTTGCAATAGTTGCATACGTACTTTGTCATACCGCGCTTCTAAGATGAAATTTTCAATATTTGTTTTTTTGCGAACTTCTGCACGTTATTACTAAACATTCAACTGTTAGACGATGATTACTGCCGTATTTATCACTTTTACTTAACTTATTTTATTTGTTTTGAAGATATTGTGAGTGAGATGGAGTGATCGCAACGGTAACATCTCATTTTCGCAGATCTGGCAGGGGTCGATTGTCTATAGATTAATGTTAAGTTATTTAACATTAAATGCTTTCGTTTAATACTTTTGTGAGCCGAATAGTCATGACATGGAGGTCGTGGCCGGTGATATTATGGTTGAATCCCGTTTCAGTTCATGTTTCCTCAAATGATAGTGGGATTGATACATGTTAAATGAGTAGGAGCTCAATATTTTCACTTTGGGGTGGTGTGGATGTGGAGAGTGGGATTCCAGCTCATGTGACGGCTTCGCCATCTTACTATAATGTAGAATTACTTGGCGTATTTGGCTGCGATTTGCGAACCTTGTAAAACAGGCAGTGGGAAAGAGTTCAAGAAACATAGACGATTTGAATAAGAACATTTGTTCATTTAACTCGGTTCACTCTTCAAGAAAAAATCGAGTTATCCCATTTAATTTTTTGTTACTAATCGGAAGACATTATTAAGTATCTTTCTCTCTCGTATAATGTTGTTGAAACAATATACTTAATCCACGCATGGAGTCCTCAAGAAAATTGCCTGCCGACTACTTTCAAATAAGAAACGAAGACATTTCGAGACAGAACAATGAGTGAGCACTTTTTTAGGAAACGCTTGCACGTGAGCACATTCTTCCTTCAGAAACGCTTTCTCGAATCTGTCTCTGATGTAAAATGAATAAGATAATAGTAATGATGAGGAAGATAAAGCAATATTCGCCTTGTTTGTTTGTGTCCTTCACCATTCTCAGACGTATAATACATCGTTAAGAATAGGTGTGTTTTATTTTGGAGACCACACTTTGTGCAGATTGAATAAAGAAATGGAGGTTTCCCAATATGGGAGAAGGTTGGGAAATTCTTCTGAAACTCCTTAAATTTAGAAGAAAATTTCCTACTTTTACAAATTTCAGGTGAATGTGATGTAAATATAGAATTCTCCTTTTTGGTTACGACAGAATAGTTTCTGCATAAAAAAAAATCATTACTTTCTGTAAATTATCTATTCTTGTATTGTCCTACCGGACATTAACAGCATTGGTATAAGGTAGTACCGAGGCCATAGTAGCGAATTGGTTTTGGGTGCAAGCTCGCTGCCGTCGATGTTTCAGTCTTGCCGCGTGTTCAATTCTTGATGCAATTGAAGAACCATCTTGTAATGTGGCCAATGCTCGTTGAAACTGTTGGGGCTTAAAGTTTTCTCAATGGTGAGGAGTGGAAATCGGGAGAACTCGCCAAGTTACTAATTGTCGAGACCTCTTGTAATTTTGAGTCACAGTTAAATGACGACGATGGTGATAGTGAAGACTTATTGGCGCAAGAGCCAGATGAGGTCATACTGCGCCAAAAAAAGTAAATCTGTGATATAGACGTCAAAATAATGAAAAAAGATTGATCGACAATAAGAGTCAAGTGAGAAAGTTTATTGCGCAAGAGCCAAATATGGCTATGCTGCTCCAAACAAGATTTAACTGCGGTCTAGACGAGAAGAAATTGAAGCAAAGGCACAAATAGGTTGACAAGGAGGGTCGAATATAGAGAAAGCTCGCGGGGGGCGGGGGCGCGTCACCCGTTTTTACCAAAGACAGTAAACCCCACGGGAAAGAAAAAGATCACTAGGGCCTCGGGGTCCACAGTTAAGTGACGAGGTCCGTTTGCAGTAGCCCTTGTATTGCTTCTAACTGAGATGTCAAACAATAAATCAAATTATTAATCAACTTTTCATTCTACAAAGCAAGCCAAATGATATTGCAGAAATTTCTTTCAATTTTGTACTAACAATTTATATATATTAATTTCTCAAACACATAACATCCAAAACTTTTTAAACTAATGTACTTAAAGTTTTTTTTATAAGCTAAATTAGTTTTTAAACGGGTACTTCGGCCGGCTGATTTAGATGACATTTCTCTAGTTTAGTTAAGTTTTTATTAACATCGCACTAGAAGCAACACGAGGCTATTGGCGACGGACCTCGTAATTTTGAACCACGTTCGAGTGATGATGACGACACCTGAGCTGGTATCCCCCTCTCCGAATTTCCACACCACATCAACGGAAGGACTTTGGGTCCCGACAGATTTAACGTGCATCAGCCTCGGCTACACGGTGGGTCTTTAACGGCCAAGGATCGAACCCGCGACTGAACGAAAAACCCCGGCCACGAATCCGAAGCCATGACCATTAGGCTACCGCGGCGACTGACATTTCTCAGGCCAAGAATTATCCAAATAAAAACTAATCCTGATTCAAATAGCTTTATATGCGAAAAAAGGTTCAAAAAGTACCTGCATTGGACGACAGATGGATTTGCTTAGGCACTTTGGTGGTATCAATGCGTGTTGCCATCTACTAAGCGAGGCCGAAAATAATTTGGCGTATATTTGTAGGATAATTTTGATTTAGCAGTCATTTGTTGTTGCCAAATTAAAATTGGATTGCTGCCGCGTCGAGTTGTCAACGTTAATTAGACCTGCACTCGATGAACCCTTCCTCTAATTTAATTATTATTTCTAGGTTAAATAGTCATGAAATTAAAATCAAAGTACACAGTAGATGAATTTGAATATTTTTATTAATATTTGTTTTCCCTCGGTCTATTCTGAAACCTATGCGACGATCTATTCGGTCTATTCAGAAAATATATTAAAGTTCTCGCTTACCAACTCATTTGGATTTGAGCGAGTAATTACAATAACTAGGGATTTGAGTGGATTCTTAAATTTTCACCCAACTGATCACGAACAGCTATCCTATTTGTTAAATTATAATTTCTATCATCTACTGATTACTCACTACTGATTCTCAAGATTAATGTGGCCTCGGTAGCCTAGTCGTCTTGGTTTCGGATTCGTGGCCGGCGGTTTTTGTTCAGTCGCGGGTTCGATCCTTGGCTGCCAAAGACCTGCCGTGTAGCCGGGGCTGATGCACATTAAATCTGTCGGGGTCCAAAGTCCTCCCGTTGGCGTGGTATGGATGTTAGGAGAGGGGGGTTGCCAGCTCAGGTGTTGTCCTCGTCACTTGACCGTGGTTCAAAATTATGAGGTCTGTCGCCAATAGCCTTCGTGTTGTTTCTAGTGCGACGTTAATGAAAAACTAAACTAATATCAAGATTAATTCTCCGTCGCTTGTATATACATTACCTTAAGATAAATAAACCACACTTGTTGCGTTAATTAAATCTGGATACATCCCGTTTCACTTTATTGGAAAGGAGTGGAACATTTAAATAATATCAGAAAGTAGGCCCGGATGTTAGTTAAATGAAAAGTAGGAAATAGCCCAACGTTACAAAGTAATCAACAGCTGTGAATTATCTACAGGCGTGTAGCGATTGAAAGAGTGCCTGTTGCAAGGAAAAACCAAGGTGTCATTTTGTCTTTTAAACAACGAACCTAACAATCCTTCTATGCATAATTCACTGTTAGCATCTCATACCGAAAGACGCGCCGTGTAGCGGGACGCTAAATCTGGTTAAAGCGAGCTGCCAAATCCTTCCGTTAATGTGGTGTGGAATTTTCAAGAGGAAGATGCCAGCTCTGATGTCGTCCTCGTTACTTGACCAAAAATTACGAGGTCCATCGCCAATAGCTCTCGTGTTGCTTCTAGTGTGCTGTTAGTTTTAAAAAAAAATAAACTAAAATTCAAAAAAAAAAGGAGAATGTTTTGTAGATTGTGAATGTAATTAGCACAATTGCTAAAATTCATCACTAGCTTAAGAATTTTTGATGCGTTACGAGTGATTGGCTAACAGATGAATTGCTCAGAGATGGTAAATTGCTATACTCTTTAACGACGACGACAAAAGTAAAAATGCTTTAATAACTAACACAGGAGGGAATCCCTTTTGGATTAGTTGTTAAGAGCACTGCCAAGACCGGAATTTTTTTTTCTTCGCTCGGATAGATCGAAGGTTCAAACTGCCCCGTCACTCAAGGTCAACCGATCTCCCTTCCCCAGGGTGAGAAAAACTACTCCCAAAAGGGGCGGGAAATATTATGCTGCCGAAGCTAATTGTGAGATAGGTGTCACATTGTTATGTGAGATTCCTAAAAACTTTCTTAAAATAAATAAAAGAAAAAAAAAACATAATGAAAATGAAATTCAGGTTTCTGATTTAATATTTACATGCTAGAGCATTAGCAAGCCTTCTATTTGTTTTTACAAGGAAAGGGAGGAAATATTGAATTTTGTCACAAACTACGTTCGGTTTTGTAACTAAACTTCAGCTTTTTGTGTGCTATCTAAAGAAAATATTTAATCACTTTCGTTGAGTAAAAGCCCTTACAATATTATAAAGAGGAATACATATAGAAATTACAATCATATTTCAAGCAATGTTTGAAGCTTTGAAAAGCATGAAATCTACATTTGCATATATTGTGAAAACTCTTTTATTTGCAGTATTATTGAGTGGTAGGTTGGTTTTACTTACGTCGCATTATAAGCAACACGGGGGGCATTGGCGACGGATCTCGTAATTTTGAACCACAATCAAGTGATGAGGATAACACCTGGGCTGGCACTCCTCTCTCCAAACTTCCACATCAAGCCACCGGGAGGACTTAAAGCCTCGACAGATTTAACACACATCAGCCCCGGTGGTCTTAGTGGCATCAAGGTTCGAACCTATGACTCGACGGAAACCTCCAATCGCGAGTCCGCTACCATGAGCACTAGGCTACTGCGACCCTGCGATATTAATGAAGACGTATACCAATTTCAGAAATAATCCTTGTTGAAAACACTGCTGATGAATTGGAGTTGTTAGAGATGAAAGATTTTTGATTCATTGCTTATTACCGTCGCATCTAGAAGCAACATAAGGGCTATTGGTGACGGGTCTCGTAATTAAGAGCGTCGGTCAAATGACAAGGACTATACCTTATCCAGCACTTCTATCTCCAAACTTCCACACCATGCCACGGGAGGACTTGGAGTCTTGATAGACTTAACGTGCGTCAGCCCCGCTTCACGGACGGTTTTAACAAATTTTATTCCAAATTTAAAAAAGATGCCATTGTTAAATTAATTTTTTTTTATTGAAATTTTGAATCTTTTTTTCCTCTTAATTATATTTTTTATATAAATACATTACGCATGGTATTTAAGACTTTTATATAATATATAACCATTTAATTTGATCTGTGTATTTAATGCTCTGTAACTATGGTGTGGCTCTTTATTGTACGTTTATTAAAAACCGAAATGCGGCTCTCGTTGATCTCATGTGTACCCACCCCTGATATTGAATGATCATCAGTCATACATTTGCATAATAATACATTAATTAACCTTATTAGCGACAACTGCAAAATAATTTTCTTATCATGCTTTTGCAAGTGACATAACAATAAGGACAATTCAGTTTAACTAAAAAATAATTTTTAAAATTACTGCGTGACCCATTAAAAACAATACAACTTTTCAACGTTAAAAAAAAACCATCATAACTAACCCCATCATCCCCCTTTCCCTTCATTCCTACAAACTACTAGGTATTCCCCAACTTTTTAGGGAAATTTCTTTACATTTGCTTTGCGCAGCCGGCCATTGAGTCATTGCAGGTGAACGTTCCGGAAAGGGTTGTTGGGTGCGTCCATTGTTCACCGAGGAAGGTCGTGTCATGACGGGGGTGGGGATAGAGGGCAGTGAACTTGAACTACGCTCTCTGGGTTAGTCGTGCCGAAGAAAGAGGAAGACGCAACACGCGCGTTTGTCACCGGTGGTTTCGGGTGCAATTTGGGGCTGGGAGATAGCGTAAATAATTCGCATCAATGGCGGAGACTCTGGACAATCAATGGACATCAATGTCTCTTTTCACATTCCATTGCGACCTACGTTTTGAATGCCTTATTTAATATTATCATTTTATAAGACCTTTTAGTTGTAATGAATTAAGATACACAAATGTTGTGTTATCCATATCATCGCGTTCTTTTTAAGGTCCTATTCTTAAGTATAATATATAGCTAAAGAAAAATGTGTATATATATAAATCCAATACCATAGCTGTTTTAATTCCTTTAGTTAAAGTGTTTATTTCTAATCTTTAATTTTGACAAAGTATTCTTTACAAAAAAAAAAAAAAAAAAAAAAAAAACCTCAGGCATCCTCTATAAGTAAGAAGGAAGTCTTTTCTGTTAAGTATGCAAGCCCAACATAGCTCGAAGGCATTCTTTTTAAAGTATATTTTCTCGCACAACTTGATTATACGGTGCTAGACCCGTCCGAAATATTCGAAAGCTTTTAGGACATTAAAGTTTAACGTGGCTCTGAACAGATCAATAGCATTATCAATCCTAGCTTCTGCAACTTTTCTATCAAAAACTGACTTCAAATCTGCTCAAGGTTCCAAGTTCTCCCTTGGAGGGGTGTGGAAGCTTGATAATGGAGGTAACAATTCAGGAATCGTCCTTGTCACTTGACAAAGGCTAAAAATAACGAGATCCGTCGTCAATACCTTCCCGTCGATTCTCAGAGGAACGTTAATAAACAATCACAATCGTTCACAGAAAATATTCATCAGCTTTTAGTTTTGATTCGACAACGCTAGTGTGAAAAAGTAACTAAAAGAATGCGTACGGTTCTTTTAGTCCAGAATTTCATCTTTCCAGCCCTGCCAGTAATTCAGCCTTTTCACACAGGCTGACAAGTCATCCGAAATTATTTTATACATCCTATGGAGTAATGTATGTTACCAATACAAAATGGCACATTTTTAGTAGAGTGAGTTTGTTCGAGTGTTTGATAATTTATTTGCATGTACTTTATACAATAATACTTAACTGTAACTATTTCCTTTTTTTAATTTGTAATTTTTCCAATTATCCGGCATTTTCGATGTCTTTCTGGACCGATATTAGCTACATTATTGAGATATTACAGCATATATGTGTGTGTGTATTGCGGCGAGCACCATACTTAACAAGTTCCTTAGTTGTCTTCTTTCATCCGGACAAGATCTCATTAAAGACCAACGGCTCGAATGAAAGATCAAGTTATATTTCTGTTTTGAGGACAGATCTTGATGTGATTCTGTCCGATCACTTGGGAACCGAAAGCATTCCGCACCAGATATTACAGTTTTGCGAGTGCCATTCCCTATTCCAGTAGAGGTGCTCAGTGACCAGTAGCTGAGATTATTAATTCAGATATCCAACTAAAAGAAGGATTATGTCCTGTAGTTTTGAAAAGGCGTGGCCAAATCCATTCCCCACAAAATTTCCGAAGAGAAGGGACAACACATCGTGTGCGAAAACATTGCACCACTTATTCTAGCGTGCTATTAGCACCTAAAAATGTAACATTTGCATAGGAAATGTAAGTACGACAAGCACTTTATTTGATTGTAAATATCAACTTCAATATTTAAATTAATTACAGTAAATTAGTGTAAATAGTATTCACTCTAGGTATCACGTCGTTTAATGCAACCTAAGCCAACTCAGCAATCGAAATATATATTGTTTGTGTGTAGAAATTTAAATGTAAATAAGCGTTATCACATTATAATAAGAAATAACTTTAGGTAATAAATCTCAAAAATTAATATAGTAAGGAAGAAATCACTAATATACATTATTGCATAATCACACACACACACACACACACATATATATATATATATATATTATATATTAGTATCACACATTTAAATATGACTTTATTTGGTTTAATTAAATTAAGTTCTTTTAATTTAATAGAAATTCATATTGGGAAACGGGACAAACTAATCACCTGAGTAGTTCATACATAGACACGTCTCAAAACTGAACACTTTTCAAATCTACTAGATAAACTACGTTATACGCTAAGTCAAAACAAAAAGATTTCGCATATACGAGTCTCTATTCTTGATTAGAAACTAGATTGTAAACCCAAACATCCAAAGCCTTAGTATAACTAAGACTCCCTCTTTAACCATCAACAAATACTTGTACCGAACCCTCATTTTTAAGAGCCATCAAGAAGCCTGCGAGTCGAGAACATGCATTTTACATAATGTTTCTTTATCAAGAATCCCCATGTATGTGAGTTACATTTGTCTCATTTCGAGTAGAAGATCAAAGGTACACGAATCTCGAGTACTATGGATGTATAATACCCTTTTGAGCGTAAAAGATTACTTTTTAATGTGTTCCAAATTTTGATATGTATGTATGACATACGGGGTAAAGAAGAAAACATTGCCAGTCGTCTCGAATGGGTTAATCTGTAGAGGTTCGAAGTCCTCCCGTTAGCGTGGAAGCTTGAAAAGTGGTTTCAGCTCGGGTTTCGACATCGACAACTGACTGTGGCTCGAAACTGTGAAGTGTGTTTGGCTGTGATATGAGAAACTTTGTGTTCGGTAGAAGTAGGCTAAATCGAAGCGTTTGTGGCGACCCCTCTCGATCTACGTGCAACATTCTCATCATGTCATGTGTGGAGACGGAAAAAAATAACTCTTTCCATCTCTAACTCATTCCTAGTCCACTTTAAAGCTCTTTTTTACGTCCTGTTCCTGTCATGCCATTATATGCGAAGCAGAAGCGGCTGTTTAGCCGCTGGATCTTCAATGAAAGTAGTATACTCGACGATGTCATGAGGCGACGTGTTAGAACAATTACTGCATGTGTTAATTGAGAGTGCATTCGCCCTTATGATGTTGGTATTTATGCCCGTGAAATCATTAGAACACACCAGAAGAGGAAAAAGGTGTTTTGGGCTTGGTGATCTGACTACTGTCCTCCGCCGATTATCCAACTTGATTTATTTCATAAACCCTTCCGAATTTCCTTCTCTCCATCGACGTCTGGTACCTGCCCAGTTCATTTTGGGTGAGTGGAAGACAACTCGTACCAGTAGATTCATCCAACGCAACTAACCAAATATCTGGAGCCGTTTGCTGCAAACTTGATTCTTGCCTGCACTGATGTCTACGAGGTTATTCGACAGTTTTTCAATGTCACCATATTTCATACTAGCATGACAATTTTTTGATACGAGTTGTTTATCTTCAGTTATCCATTAGCTATAGTTTTTGTAAATATTTAAGTTCCTTTCTGATTTTAGTTCTATTTGGACTATGGATATTCTTATATCCAATACTATATTTAATAAAAATAAAAGTAGATGTTTTTAATATTAAAATGTCCTGAATCATTCGCATATACTCTGAGTCACTTAAGTTATGTATATTACTACTGAATTTTATTACCCTTTCATGTTCATTAGAAGTAGATGAGATTTTCCAAGAAAATATTTAACATTTATGTGGATAATATCCCTTATTTATTATTTTTATTGCTTAAAATTTTCTTTTCTCAAAAAAGGGCAGATATGCATGTATAGTTTTAAAAAAAGGCTCCGTCTCTTAAGAAGTCTGAGCATGCCCGCAAACATAAAAATAGTTTTATTTTGGCAGCCAGCAAATGGATCTCTTTCCTGCCCTCTTTTGAAGGACACACACCTTTAGCATTTCGCGGGAACAGCTCTCGCTTATCGGGCTCGATCTTGTTCTTTCGTTTTCGTGAAGCGAACTTTTTATTAGCAGCCATTTCATATTAGACACACGAACGATTCGAAATCGCCTCAGAGTGCGGTCAGTCTAAATTTACTCGCGCAAATTTACTCGGCCGCGTGACAGAAAAAAATATGTTTCTTGTTACTCTTACTCAGTTTGATGATAATTATATCGTTAAAACTGTGATCAGTATTTTTGTATCGAAAATTATCAATTTTTTTCACGAATGCGTTTTCTATGCTAGAAATTATATTTGAATTCAAGAATTGCCTTCCCCCCCATCGTTCTCTTCAAAATTCTGTGTCACAAGGATGTTTTTTTTTAATTTAATTCGAAAAAGAGAGTATACTTTAAGATTTTGACATTCAATTCTAATATATATCACAGTTAAATTTCAATTAATTTTTTATAATTTTTTACATCCCTCTTAGAGGCAAAACGAGGGCTATTGGAGACGGACCTCTTAATTTTGAGCCATGGTCAAGTAATAAGAATGACATCCGAGTTGGCACTCTACTCTCCAAATTTCTACATCATCCCAACGTAAGGGCTTGGAGCCTCGACAAATTTAACATGAATCAGCCCCACCACACACCGGATCTTTAGAGACAACAGAACTTCGACTCGAATGAGATAACGCCAGCCCTGAGCTAGAGACCAAGATTACTCAGCTACCACAGCCTGAATTTCGATTCAAATGGTTTATATCCCTGTACTGTGTAGATGTTTATGACCGATACCTAATTCTACCAAAGAGCAATTGTGGAGAAACAGGAGCTACTTCACTTTAAATTCAACATTAATTCATAGTTCTTAAATGCGTGCCTGGAAATTAAAGCTATATAGGATTCTCTGTTCAGGTGTACTTAATCATCTTTCTATTGTGGTTGACGAATTCAAATATCTAGAATGATGGCTAGAAGTTGATTCCCGTACAACACACTTTTTTGTTAGATATCTATTATGCTAGTAAAAGGTTTATCAAAAGCACACTGTGTGGTGGATATTTGCAAGAAATATGTTGCTGTATGGAGTTGTAAGGTATATGATGGTATGGGCTTAATTGAAAATTAATAACTCCATAACCACACCCTTTTTTATTTGTGAATAGAATTTCACAATTCTTGCACCTGAAAGCTGAAAGCTTTGCTTTCTTTTCCCCCCACATGTCGTTGGTTGATGAGAACTGAAGAAAAAGGCCATCCACTGGGAGATGAAGTTGAAGCATAGAGAAGTCATTGCACCTTGAGACTACTACCCAAAGATAATCACCTTCAGGAACATTTTTTTATTCTGACAACGAGGTGAAAGATGTTATTGAAGCCGACAACGACTGTAATGGCTTTTCCGTCTAGTCCGTTGAGTTTACCTTACAAGTCACGCGTTGATGTAAATGTGAGGAAAGAGATTAGGACAGTGCTGAAAATGAATTGTTATTATGAAATACATAGAGAACTTATGAAATTTTAAGTACAATAAGAATTGAAGGAAAACCAGGAAAAAAAGACTGTCAGCATAAAGACATTACTTATCAATCTAACTTCGTAATCAAGCTAATGAAATAAAAAAAAATATACTAACATCTGATTAATTTATTTCAACTTTAATGCCTTATAAATGTTACGGTAATTGGATAGATTTTAAGGGCATTCGACAGTTATACATTTTAAAGACAATTCAGACTTAGCTTTAAATTGATTGATTATTTAATAAAGTCTCACTTAGAAGCGACACAATAGCTGTTGGCGACCAACCTCGTCATCTAGAATCATGGTCGAGTGATTAGAACGATATCTGAGCTGGCACCCTACTATCCTACCATTCATACCATTTTAAGGTGTTTCAATTCCACTATATGACAAATCTTTAGTGGCTGGAATCTACGAATGAACTAACATTGTTTTAAATTCTGAAAGCAAATCCTCCAATCCATGTTATCCAAAACCATGATCGTATCGAAATTTTCTGTCCGACTTAAGGATGATATGTTGAACAAAAAATAAAGATTATCTCAGACCACGTGACGGAGCAGAGACCAAGCCACTCTCCTCATTAGAGATTCAGATCTTAAAAGTAGCATTAACACTTGCACTGCCCGTCATTACGCAACCCCAAACAATGGGACGACGTCCTTGCCGACTCGCCCCACTTTTCAACCCATTCATTACCGCACACTTCCTTTAAAGGTAAACTTTCTCGGATAACAAGTGTTGCATTCGCGGAGAAGTGATTTACGCCGCTGTCCACTGGCCATTCTCATTCCGGACGGTGTCTTCTTCCGGCGATGACCTTCACTGTTTTGCCTACCGGGGGTCGTTATTTTTCGATCGGTTGGCTTCTGCAGACCTTCGGCACGTGAGGTGCTTCCCGACTCTTCGTGGAAATCGAAATTATCTCTCGCACGTGTTTTAAAAGATTAAATGGAATAGACAAGAAAGTATACACAAGAGGAATAAATTAATTATTTTTAACTATAAGTTGTTTCAAAATTAAATGTATATTTCATTTATTTGTACTATATGGGACAGATAAATGAAAACTTACCAAAAAAATATATGGGAGAAAAATTCATTACATTATAAAAAAAATTGAATCAAATTCACTTTTCATTAGAAGAATGCAATGAATGAGCAGTTGAAAAACACTTATACGCAAAGTAATGACTACCTTTTATGATTTGTTTGTTTATTGATCATTTTTCCGATTACCTGTTTTTGTGCATCACAAGGTCCTAAGCGCAACTACATATACCTCATAATTTTGAGCCACGATCAGATGACGAGGTCGAAACTTGAACTGGCACTCCACATGCATACCACGCCGACGCAAAAACTCCGAGCCCTGAGTATGTAACGTGCAGCAGCTTCTTTACCCGATGAGACTTAAGTGGAAACAAGGCTTGATCTCTAGACAAATGCGTGTAATGGGGTAGATCGGCTGCGGAGGCCCCACTGTTTCTGACTGATTGATTAATTTTATCGAATCTAGAGAAACAAAGGCTATTATTCCCACGATTTCTGGTGGCCACGGTAGCATAGTGGTCATGGTCGCAGACTCGAGGCAGGCGGTTTTCTTCAAGTCATAGATTCGAGCCTGTGATGCCACTAAAGACCCGTCGTATAGCCGGCGGCTGATGCACGTTAAATCTGTCGGGGTCCAAAGTCCTCCTGGAGGTGTGGAAGTTAGGAAAGTGGGCTCAGTTGTCATCCTCGTTAGTTGACCGAGGTTTAAAATTACGAGATATGTCGCTAATCGCCCTTTTGTTCTTTTAGGTGTGACGTAAATAAATAAACTATCAATCAATGAATAGAAGCAATGCGTGGATTTTGGCATTGCAACGTTATTTTGAACCAAGGTCAGGTGATGAGGGCGACATCTGAGCTGACACCACATTCTCCACATCTACGTTATGCAACGTTAGGACTATAAGCCTCGACAGATTTAAAATGCCTCAGCTTCTCTACGCGATGAGCCTTTTAAGAATACTCGATCACACAGCTCGGCTAAAATTTCACGGACCACCGGCTCTATTCCTTGACCAATAGGCGGTCACGACATAACTACTCTCTTACATCATGCATATTTTTTGTTAATGTATAAAAAATCAGCTTATGTTGTAAAAAGACGACGTGAAGTGAAATTTAATCACACGAGACTACGTTCTGAATAAAAGTATTCGATTGTTGTCTAAAACAAGATTGTTCTATTATATTTCCTAAGACTATTGTTAATTATTGATGGCATTGTAAGGCAAGTTAGGATTATCATTTGTTAAATGGTACCAAAACAAATGAGATACTGATTCACAGGTTGTGGAAGCGGTAGCCTAGTGGTAATGGTCGCGGACTCCAACTGGCAGTTTTCGTTGAGTCGTGGGTTCGAGCCTTGATGGCACTAAAGACCCGTCGTATAGCCGGGACTGATCCACGTTAAATCTGTTGGGTCCCAAAATCCTCCCATTGAGGTGGTGGGGAAGTTAGGAAAGGTGGTGCCAGGTTCAGGTGTCGCCCTCGTCACATGACCGAAGTTCAAAATTATGAGATAGTTCTTATGTTGCTTCCAGGGGGGACTTTTATTTAAAATCGAACCAAACGATTCATAGGTTAGTTTTGATTTGGCAGCCATTTGCTTCCAAGTCAAAATTATATTGCTTTCGCTCTGAGTTTCCTCGTCGATGAGACCTAGATTTCTTTAACACTAGAAACCATTAAAATAGTGGTTTGATTCTTGTGAATAGTAGGGTACATCCCTATCCGCTAATCTGATACTTCACTCTCTGCCTCACCGAGACGAGGCAAATTTTCCAACTTGAAATCTCTTTTTACTTCTCAAGCCACAAGTTGCTACTTCGCGACTTTTCAAACGTATCCGGTCTCCATTTATATGAGATAACGAAAAACTTGAAATCGAATTTAACTGAAAGTTTTTAAATAATGAATTTTTTCTCTTATGTCTTCTTTAAACGAAGTCCTGCCTTCGTTTTCAAATGAACACAGTGTTCGTAAACAGTACAAAAACTTTGGGGAGGGAGGTGCCAGCAGAGGCGCTGCCCTCACCACTTGACCGAGGTTCAAAATTGCAATGCCCTTCACCAATAGCCTTCGTGTTGCTCCCAAGTTCGACATTAATAAGCAATCGCAGTCACATCACAAAGACAAAGTACTGAGGAAAAATCCCAATCTTTCATAACAATAGCAATATAAATTTTCATGCCTTAAATATACATTTTGATTTCTTTCCTCTAAAATTTTTTATCCATCAGCCAACTAACTATTAATATAGCTATTGCAATATGTTTTAATTGAAAGTATATGTAAATACTCTGCTCATGTTTTTTAAACTATTTCTGGGCAAGAGTAGGTTCCATAGTTCAACGTCACAATAGTTTTCAGTCAGAACGGGAATAAAAGCTCAAAAGAATTATGCGCTCCGAGAAGCAGAATTTCTGCCACTTCTGGTTACGATGGACACTAAATGCAATAAAAGTCAAAATAAATGCTGAACATTCAAAAACGACTTTTAAATGGAAAATACGAATAATAGAAACGGAAGTATTTCAAATTGACATTTTCATCCCCGTTTGATTTTTATTTGCATTCGATCCGTTTTTAATGCTACTAGATACATCAGCTACCGATAAGAGCTACTGAGGTGGATGAAACGAATTGTAATTCCGGACGGTGTCTTCTTCCTCTACGGCCTTCATTTGTTTGCCTCCTGGGGTCGATTCGATTGACTTTTTCTCGGCCTTGGACCACTTGAGAACGCTAGGGAGAGATGCTTCTTACCGCGAGAAAGAATTCTAACGAAGTGGTAGATCTTCGAATGTTTTTTTATTATACAAGCGGTGTTGATGGAGCATCCTTTTTACTTTTTGCCTATGGCCCTAAAGTACTAACAAAATACAAATTCAAGGTTTTTACACGAAATGAATAATTCCAATGAGCTATGGGCCTTTGGAAGCGATAGGATGCGAGAGCTTCACTTGAAAACAGATTAAACTATCCTGTTATTTTCTACGCAGGCTTCAGAATTAACCCCGGAGGCAAAGTTGTGGATTAAAGTTCGACGAAGACTCGAAAGACAGGTGTGTAGATACATTTAATGATTGTTTATTGGTATTCCGCTCTAAATGACAAGTGCAGGCGCAATCCATAATTTTTGTCAAAATATGTTTTATACGCGTGTGTTTTATTTTGCACTGTTATTTTCATATTTATTTCTTTGAGGATAGTTGGTAATAGAGTTCTTTTGATTGGTTGTAGTGGTGCCTCCGGGCATGGCACTTGATTCAGAACATTCGTTCGCTTATATGCATATATGATACAAAAAAAGGGGGGGGGGGTAAAGAAATGAAGAAAGTGGAATGACAAAAACTTTTTAAAGCCTCTCCAAGGTCGAACATACAGGAAAATTAGTACGACATCCCGGGGGTGCTTCACGCGTTTTGTGAAAGGCTGAAAGGGAAAAAGGAATGATCAATAGGGCATTTCAAAGCTGTGAATATCGTATTTTTTATATGAAGGTAATCCCCTAGGAGAGTAGATAGATGATTGGTTGAATGTTTATTAACGTCGGTCTTGGAAGAAACATAATGTCTGTCGGTGATTTCGTCATTTTGAGCCTCAGTCAAGTGACAAGGTCGACACCTGTGCTTGCACCTCACTCTCCAAAGTTTCACACGAGTGAGTAAATTGCTGAAATTATATTTTTAGTTTTAGTTTAGTTTTTATTAACGTCGCGCTAGAAGCAACATGAGAGCCATTGATGACGGACCTCGTAATTTTGACCTCGGTCAAGTGACGAGGACGACACCTGAACTGGCCCTTCCTCTCCTAACTTCCACACCACGCCAACAGGAGGACTTAGGGACCCGACAGATTCAACGTGTATCAGCCCCGGCTACAAGGCGGGTCTCTAGCGGCCAAAGATCGAACCCACGACTGAACGAAAACCACCGACCACGAATCCGAAACCAAGACCACTAAGCTACCGCGGCCACACGGAAATTATACTCATTCAGTTCTTTCAAGTGTGAAATTTATATTAATATTCCAATATATATCACAAATCTATTGTTTGTTTACTAATTGCTGGAAAACGTTTGATAAATAAACAAGTATCTAAACTGAATACATTTTTTGTTGCGCAAGATAATTGATTGAGTACTGAATCAATTATATTTGTGAGATTGAAATGGGGGAGGAAAAAAAACTAAGTCCTGTTTTACTCAAGTAAAAAAGTGCTTTTTCTAACATTTTTTCATTGTGGATTTCATACGTTGGGAAAGAAAACGCTGCAAATCCGACTTACGGAATGGATGAGAGCATGTTTTCAACAGAGCTTTCTTTTTCTGTTCAAGTTCAACAGAGCATACTTTTTCGGGCTCTGAAAATGTCTCAACGCTTAGAAGCGTGTGTAGGAGGTTTTATTTTATTTTCGGCATAAAGTGAGTCGTCCTTGAGAAATCCTTGCACCTCCCTTTTCAGATCTCACCTTCAGGATCGGTCCCGCGATATCTCCGATAGATACAAGAGGGCGATGCAAACAAGCTAAAATGGCAGCCATACTGCACGACAGTACAAATACAAACAAAAGCACCGAACGTGACTTTCAATTAAGGAAATAGCGGAAAATTAATGACACTTAAAATGCTAATGAGAACAAGATAAATCAAGAATAAAAGCTTACATTAATTAAACATTGAAACATTAATCGGAAAGAATTCAGGAGTTTCAGATGGAGAAAAATAGAAAGCCAGAATTTTTATTCAAAATGTTTTCAAAATGTTTATAAATTCTTACAATACAAGGTTACTGAATTGAATAACATCAAAGCGATAAGTAATAAGTTGTATCTCCTTCGCAGACAAGATTCGAGCGACTATCATTAGTTCTTTTGGTTTTATTTTATTAACGTCGCACAAGAGAGAGAGAGAGAAGCAACACGAGGGCTGTTGGATACGGGCTTCGTAATTTCGAGCCTCAGTCAAGTGACGAAGACGACACCTGAACTGGCATTCCCTCTCCTAACTTCCACTTTATGCCTACGGGAGGACACTGGATTCCGATCGATTCAACTTGCATCAACCCCTACTACACGGCGGTTTTTTTGTGTTTTCAAGGCTCGAACCCGCGAATCAACGAAAGCCGTCGGTTGCGAGTGCGACTGTCATTAAAAGAATTTACCGATGGAACTTGTAAAACATTTTCTAATCTTCTCGAATGATAGAGCGATCTGATCGAATGGTTCTCATGTAATCTTATTTTCTTCGTGTACTGCTTAGGAATGTGAATTTTGTTGGAGTTGATCGGATAAACAAAGTTTGCTTCAAAACAATATGATAGCAATTGGTGTATAAAGGGATCATAATATTTTGTTTTTGTTTCACAGCGGTGAAGAGATAAAATTCCATAACGTATAAGAGTATTACATACTTAACTATAGATTAGACCTTTGAATCCTCAAAGACACGTTCGCAAGATTTTCCCTTGGGCCCCCACAATTATTCATAACGTACACTACTGAGTAAATTGTTTCAGATTGTTTTCATCATTACAAGATGCCCAATTAAGAAGTAATTCTAAACTGTTTTTGGTGTTAAGAATGTATCGGGCAGTGCAATTATGTTGAGCCATAAAGAGGATGAAATTTATTTATTTTTAAGTTTCGATTTTAATACCATAAAAATGAGATCAGTCCCAAAATAAGAAAATGCAAAAAGTAAATCGTCGTTGTGGTATTATCGACATACAGTTGTATCCCTTATAAGGGACACCTCTATCTATGGGACACTTCTGTTGGTCCCGATCCCTTTGAATAGTATATGTATTTTCCTCTTACTGTATTTAAAGTACAAAACGTCTGGTCCGGTGGATATCCCATATTGAGAGGTTGAAAGATTGATTCGTATTATTAACGTCGCACTAGAAGCAACACGAGGGCTATTGGCGACGGACCTCTTAATTTTGAACCTCGGTCAAGTGACGAGGACGAAGCCTTAGCTACGACCCTCTCCTAACTTCCACACCACGCCAACGGGAGGACTTTGGGGTCCCAACAGATTTAATGAGCATCATCCCCGGTTACACGGCGAGTCTTTAGAGGCCAAGGCTCGAACCCACGATTGAGCCAAATCCGCTGGCCTCGAATCCGTAACAATGACCTCTAGGCTACCGCGGCCACCGAGAGGACTTAAAGCCCCCACAGATTAACATCAGCCCCGGTGGGTCTTTACTGTTTTAAGATTCGAACCTATGACTCGACAAAAACCATCAACCGCGTGTTCGCGACCATAACCACTAGGTTACTCCACTACCATTTATTGAGAGGTACTACTGTATTTAAATCTTGCCTAAAAAAGGGAACAAAAATAACGATTTTTACCAAATATTTTTCTTCTCCTCTCTTAACAAAATATTTGTTTTAATGACTAAGGACAGAAATAACACCTGCACTGATGAGAGATCTGGTGTATTATTGGTTTTTGAAGTGAGTGATGATGGTGGCGAAAATGCCAGATGTGGTTATGTCGCGTCTAACAATTTGAAACTAAGATCTACACGTTTGAAAAAATAAAAAAAATTGTTGACAAGAAGTGTTGTAGGTAGAATTTTAGTATTTGGGTTAATACCATGTACTAACCTCAAATATTCTCTCAGGCGCTTATCTTCCTAAGGCAAGTATGGTAATCATGACCCGAGTATCTTAGCGATCTTTCTCTATTTTCGACCCTTCTTCCTGTCAATTTTTACTTTTTTTTCCATCTATAGATTAAGATAGATTTTCCATCTACAGATTATAGAAAAAGCAAATGTTATCGCACTTTAACCAGATTCGCAGGTATTGCGTCATAAACAATAACTACCACTCATTAGCCTCAAGTTTTATGTGCCGCAATAAAAAGTCGTTTATCCTTTCCAAAAATGGTCGCCGCAGTTTTCCCACATTTAGGGATATTCTGGAAAAAAAAACAATATATAACGATCATTAAATCTTAAAAAACGATTTTGTGTATATATATAAAATACAGCGCGGCGTAGATCCCATCGATTCTTGTTTGTGTTAATGACAGGAAATAACCTTGAAAAAAATAATTATTTGGGGTAGGAGTAGTGATTTATCTGACAAATTTCACCTGAAGCAGGTTTTCGTTTACGACGAGTTTATTGTTTATAAATAATAATCGCGACCTCGAGCTAAAGTTAATGCACGAGATCTAGTAATTATTCTTTTTTTAACTATTTAACATAAGATTTGTGTACTTATTTTAAACAATTTTCCTCTCCTTATATCATGGTACCTGAAGAAACGGTCCAAGTGGTGGTTGGCGAACGAGAAACACTACATGGATAAATAATCCTTCCTTTCGGTCCAAGGACCTGAGTGTGCGTGAATGAATGTTGATGACTTTATGGCGCAAATGCCAAATCTGGCTATGCTCCGCCAAACATTTGTTTAAATCCGTACAACTTTGTAAAATATTCATTTTGATATAAAAGGAGAATGACAGATAAAAAAAATATAGAATGATGCATAAAACACAAGAAAAATATTACAGTTAAAATTTTACATAGGATATAAAATGCCAATTTTGTATTAAAATGCAATTCGGCTGCTGAGAAAGGGGTTCCCCGCCAAGTTAGACAAGTTTGAAATAGAATATCCAGCGTTTCGTCATCTCATCTTTCATTTCTTAATTCTATTAATATACGAGCAACAGTGTACAAGGCATAACAGGTGTGAGTGAGTGACAGTAAGGACCTATGGCGCAAAAGTCAAATCTGGCTAACCTGCGCCAAGTGAGTGAGTGAGTGTAATGTTTATTGGCGCAAGAGCAAGATGTGGCTATGCTGCGCCAAACAAGATTTATGAGAAGAAATTGAAAAAAAAAAAAGTTGACAAGAAGGGTCGAAAATAGAGAAGGATAGCTAGGGCACCTCGGGGGAGCGTTACCAGTGTTTACAAAAGACAGTAAACACCATGGGAAAGAGAAATATCACAAAGATGCCTCGGGGGTCGTTAACCTGCGCCAAACATAACATTTGTTTAAACAGTAATTTAGACAGAAAAAAAGAGCAAAAATTGGTTGATAGTGAAGAGGCTCTAAAATAGAAAAGGATCAATAGGGTATCCCGAGAACGTCACCCGAATTCACAAGACAGTAAAACCCATGGGAATGAAAAATGCCTCAGGATCATCATTCCTTCTCACTTAAAGATGAAAAACCCTTCAGAGGGATTCATGATTGGAAAAATACTTGGGAGCATTCTGATTGTACAAAAGTTTTTGTGCGAGGTACCTGATAAAACACGAACTATTAACAATAAAGGCTTCATTTCAAAACCATGATGAGATGTGGAAGACTCTGTGACTCTCAACTAAAGTGCTATACGTCATCAATGTCACAGCAGAACGACCCGCTGTAATTTATTGATAGATCAAACAAATGATAAAATTTAATAAAGTGGTCATTCGGTCGGAACTTATTACAAGTGGTACAGAATTCAAGAACATGGCAATAATAATTCCTTGCCTTATTATCAGTGAATAGCACCTTCGGGTACACCTTCAATTAACCGAATACGATTAATTAATTTTCTTAAAAAATACATTTTCCCTCATTAACCCTGAAAAGAGGCAAACAAAAAACAAGAAATTATTTATTAAAATCTACCTCGATTTGAAGCGATAACAGTGGTTTTCTTGTTTGTTTTGTTTAGAGCATTAAATTAAAAAAAAAAGTATTTCTTCCATCTCGATAATGCTCTTGATTTAAACACACTCGTTTCCCGAGGCGAAGGTGGAGCTAATGCGAAATCGGAGTTAAAATTTTTCATTTTGTGTAATGCATATTATTATTCCCCACATTTGAAGTATGGTCTATCCTTTGTAATCATACCGTTTGTTACTCCGAGTAATTACGGAAAAACGTGAGAGCGTGCTTTTCTCATCGTGCAGATCATTTGTTGCTGCCGGATAAGGTATCCCTAAATGCAGAGGAAAATTCCCTCGATCCAAAGGAAAAATTTCCCTAAATGGTATGCGAATTCCAATAACGGGATATTCAATTCTGTCGAAGGAAATGAATTTTAAGGCGGAATTCTTTTACAGGCCTGGCCTACCAGGACCCTGTACGTAGCATTGCATGTCGTTTAGATTTGTGGAAAAACGTAAGTGATTTATTTCAAAGTATCAGTGATTTTTGATTGATTTATTGATCAGGGCTTAAAGTATATGGAATGACAAAGGCTATCCCTTTTAAAGGTATTTTAAATCTCAAAGTGTTTCACTTTTTTCAGAAATACTCTAAGCACTTTTTTAATTAATCACTATTTTATTCAAAAGCTCTCTGAAAATGACAGTTCTTGATGGATCTTTCTTGAGTATATTCCAAACATTATTTCAACGGTTAGAGTATTCTACCCTCGTTAAAAAAGAATATGTTACGGAGTTTTTAAACAGTTGTAAGAATTACACTTTACATTATTATCCTCTCCATTGTATTTAAGCTAGAAATTATGGGAAAATGGCAATTTTGCTGATGATACGGACGCTCAGAATTTCAAGATATTATTTCCCAATTTGTGCTGGTACAATACAGTTATTTGGGATGCTCTATAAAATTTCAAAATATTTCCCGGAATAAAAATTCTCATTACTCTTTTTCCATTTTGTTTTGGTTTTTAGTATATATAGTAGTCATCTTGTTTAAAAATGTAATCATATGTCTCGTTTTTAGGTAGAATATCGGATGGTCTCCCAAGTACAAATTCGAGACTCGAAATCAGAAAGAGATCAACCCACTGAAACAATTTAAAAAAAAAAGCAATAATGCATTCATAGAAAAAAAAGTATTTCCTGTTATGAATAAGCTCTTGACGAGCGAAGAAACACAGCTGCAAGTCGTTGTTTTTGAATAATAATTCCTTTACCTGATTACTGAACCTCGCCATGCCTCCTGAAATCCACGGTAGAAATGACAATGAGTAAGAAAACTCGCACTTTGTGCTTTTCATTACGGCGTCGTCTAGAGGTTCACCACTGGCTTTCCACCTTTGCATTCTGTGGTAAAAATTGCTTGGTCAGATGTTTTCTATCACCCCTTAAATTTTTGACCATGGGTTTCGAAACACCCTGAACTGGTTTTTATGTATCTACTTGAATTGCTTTTTAAAGTTGTCATACAAAGAGGTAAATAAGCTTATAGCATTACAATCTGCCGGTCCTATGTGAGATGACACTATTGTGGCCTGAGTAGGTATCTACACTAGAGGATAGTTTAAATACACTTAATTAAAAATAAATGATATCATAAGTTGATAATTCTTACGATGTGGAAGTAAACTAAAAATCAAAGGTAAAGCTATCCATGTACATATTATCATGAAAATAGCCTCCTTGCGTTTATGTTATTCATAAAAGGTATTACAAGAAATTCTCAATCTGTATTACGCCTGTGAAGTATGATATTCAAAAGTTCGGAATATTTTTTGACGAATTGTAATTATTCTATTTTGCTAGACCAGAAAATGTCAACAAACGATGCGATATTCTATCAACAATATAACGTGGGAATTTTTTTAGTTTAGTTTTTATTAATTAATTGAATTTTAAAAAGATAAGAATAAATGGAAATTGAATAAAAAAACGAGTTTGAGATTTTTACCGATATTATCATATGTAATATTGACCTCTTATTAATAAATTCTTCGATAAAAGAGAGATAGTGTTCGTTAGAATGATCAACCTGCTCCCCGAACTCAGTACAAGAGGATTAAGAGATCAGCTTCGCTACATAACGGTCTTTAATGGAAACATGATTCAAACCCATGATTCGACTGGGAAAATGCTTCGAAAATATCTTGCTGAGCATTGAATTTATATCACTTTTTTAATCTTGAAAATTTATATCACAAAGTTATTAAGTGTCCACTTATGTTACGAGTGATGTTAAAAATATTAAGTGGTATCCTTTTTAATGTCTTGCCCCTCTCAGGGGCTTACCTTCTTTTGATTTTGATTAGTACGGGCATTCCGAGGTACCCTAGTGATGTTCTTCTTCCCCATGGAGCTAACTGTCTTTTGAGAGGTCCCCAGGTAAAGCGTCCCTGGATATTTTAGCTATCCTTTTTCTTTTAACCCCCCACCATTACTTTTGTCAATATATAACATCTAGATCACAGATACATATTGGTTGACTTAGCATAACAGGATTTGGCGCTCTTGTGTCAAAAATCACACTCACTGTATATTGAGTCCAATATTGCTGTCCAGTATATTGAGTAATATTATCAGTATTACAATTGATAATAACACTCAATATTTAGGACAGCAATAGCCGCGTCCTATGGGCATCGAGCTCGATGCCAAGAGGTCTCGGCGTGATGCTTCTATTGAAACAATCGTATTTAGTAAAGATATCTAAGTAAAAGTAAAATATTAAACTGAACTATTTATAATCATGTATAAAGTACGAACATAAAAAACAAGCAATCTTCTTCGGACAAATTCTTTTTATTCCGTTAACTAAACAGGACAGACAACTACATTTTTAAATACAGTTGCCACTCAAGATAAACATAAAGATTTAGGAAGTACATTGAGCGAATCCGAAAGATTATACATTTAACGAATCCTAACAGCTTCTATCCAGACGCTTATTGGAATCGTTTCCGCCAAGACCCGTCGTATACAGAGGTCGATTCTGATTAAATCTGGCGGGTTTCAAACTTCTCTGGTTAGTTTGCAGGGGATGTGGAGAGTGAACCTCAAGCTCAAGTATCAACTTTGTCATCTAATAGTAGATCCAAATGACGATGCGAAATAGGTGGTATTTCGAAGCGAAATAGGTGTCGGGAGTGAAGACGTTTTATACATAAAAAACTATATCTACGTTAATTTGGATAACATTAAATATTCATATACAGGATTACCTAAATTTAGAAAATCATGTTTATTGTATTGTGTCGAACTGGATGTATTGTAAAAAACCTGGGTGGCAGCGGTAGTCTAGTGTTAATGTTCGTGAACTCGCGGTGAGCTTTGTTTCTAACGAGTGGTGAATTAGACTCTTGATGCCATTAAGGACTTGCCGAGTAGCACTGCTTATGTATATTAAATCTGCTGATGCTCCAAGTCCTCCCGTTGGCACGGTTTAGATATTTGGAGAGTGAGGAGTCAGTTTATGTGTCATCCTAGTTACTTGACCGAGATTCAAAATTATAAAGTCTGTCTCCAATATTCTTCATGTTGCTTCTAAATGCGACGTTGATAATCAATCAATAATGTAAATATTCCTAGAAGCAATACTAAGATGTAAGGAACTTGAGTAAAAACTTGAACACAGTGGCTATAAAGTTTTTTTTTAATTATTTATACTAGAGTTTCACAATTCTTGTCGAACATGAAAGCTACATGTACCCTCTATGTAACGCATTTACTTTCTTTACTTTCACATATCGTAGGTGTGCTGAGATCTAAAGAAGGTGTTTACCCACATGGGGATGAGGTTTAAGGTTAGAGGCATCATTGCACAGCACACGACCTTGACCTTCATCTCTTCCCAAAGATGAAAGACCATCTTAAGAGGCATCGCTTTTGTTCTGATGACGATGTGATATCTACCATTAAAGTCTGATGTCGACAACGACCACCAGAATTCTGTGACCTGCCATTCTCGACACGCATTGGCGCAAGTGCATGGAAAGGAATTATGACTGTGAAGGAAAATGAATAATGCCTTTTATCGTGAATACAAGTATTGTGTAATTTTCCGGTGCTGCAAGAATTGTAAAATTGGCTATAATTTTGCCATGTAAGCATTACTTTTCAATAAAGCCTCACAGAGTATAGAGAAAAACAAAAGAGCAGTCTGATAATATTCGAGCATTCGTTATCATTTCTTTTAGTCCCTGAAGAAACAGAGAAAAATGTGGTCGATCCGTTTAGATTTTTAATGGCGCATGTGATCGAAGATAACAATGCGCCTCGATTCGGATCAAGAAACGTAACAAGGATAAGATTTCGGAGAAATTGAATCGCTGCGACCTTCATCGCAAACTGGTTTGACTCTTCGGGAAGGAAAGAGTAAGATGTAGAAAAAATGGCCACTACACCAGGTGTTCCGTTAAGCCATTTAATTTCTCACTCACTCTCCCCCTCCTCTTGAGAGTTGTTGAGATTTCTCTTTCCTATCCAACACAAAATATCCGGTGGCATTTCAAATCATAAGCAATTTGGATGTTTCCCAAACTGTCCCTAAACACTTACCATAAACGAAAATCAAGAAGAAACGGGTAGCCATAGAATGTCCACTTTTATTTCCCGTAATGAAATAAAGATTAGGTATATGAAGAAAATAAAATGTAAAATGTTCTATGAGAATTACAATATAGAGATATATTGATGCCACTTCTAAAACAATCGGGTCTTAACTAGCTAATTTTTTTTTTTTTGCAAAATATTATAGTGATTTTAAATATATTAGTTACAACTTGCTTTTTTCAGAATGAAAATTTAACTTAAAAATGTATGTATTCAAATTGCCAAATTTTTGATTATTTTTTCCGAAAATGAACTTAGGCCTTTTTCAAAATAAACGGCTTGCATATAAAGTTAATATATGTTTAAGCATTTTAATGTATGTATTAAATTGTTCAGCCTCAACTATTTTAATTATAAGTGTGGAGAGTAGGGTTCCAGTTCAAACGTCGTCTTTTTCTCTTCTATGTGGTTCAAAGTGACGAGGTATGTCATCAATAAACCTCGTGTTGCTTCTAAATGCGACATTAATAACAATCAATCAATCGAAATGAAGTATTAGCGATGTAGAGTGATTTAGTAATAAGTTAAGAACTAGTGATTCATAACGCTTCAGAAAACATTAAGAGGTTGCGACTTGTTTATTTGCGATTATGACACGAGGGTTGTTGGGGACGGACTTCTCATTTTGAACAGCAGTCAAAAGAAGAGGATGACACCTGAGCTGGATTCCCCTCTCCGAATTTCCACACAGCACCAACAGTTTGACTGGTATCATCGACAGATTTAACATGCATCAGCACCGATAAACGACCAGATTAGTGCACATCAACACCACTCTACGACGGGCCAAAAGTGGCAACATAACTTGAATCCACGACTCAACTGAAAAAACGCCGACAACGATTTCATGACTATGATCATGAAATCATGACAGTCATGACAACGATTTCATGACTGTCGCTTTCTTCACGTGTTCGCTAAGTTACTGAACTCAGAGTATTTTTTTTTTGTCCGGAAAAGTTTGAGAAGTATTTCTGGCTTGAATTTTACTTTTTTTTAACAGTAGCAAAGTTAGCTGTAAAGAAGGACGTACATTTGAACAATGAATTCCATTATTTCAAGGGGTTTTTTTTTTTGAGTTAAGTTTCTTATTAATGTCGCACTAGAAGTAACTCGAGGGCTATTGGCGACGGACCTCGTAATTTTGAGCCTCGGTCAAGTGACGAGGACGACACCTGAGCTGCCTCCTCTCCTAACTTCCACGCCACGCCAACGGGAGGACATAAAGCCCCGACAGATTTAACGTACATCAGCCCCGGCTACACGGCGATCTTTAGCGGCCAAGGTTCGAACCCGCGACTGAACGAAAACCAGCGGCAAAGAATCCGAAATCATGACCACTAAGCTACCACAGCCACTCCATTATTTGTAAGCTACAATTAAATGCGATAAAAGGAAAAGCATGAAATGAGTTAAAAGCGTTATGGGTTGTAATGAGAGTTTTGGAAACGAAACAAAATATCTATAAATTCAAGTGACATTTTATAATTATCATGTTGTGCTTAGAAACGGAACCCTAATAATAATGGCCCCTCAGAAAATTTTCCAAATATATTCAGAACTAATGACTGGACTTAAATGAAATTTGGAACATGGTCTATTTACACTATTTTCTATTCAATACTGTAAAAAATTGGATTCCTTGAGGGGAAAAATTCTGTTTCAGAAAATTATTGAATATGTTATTAATATGAAGTTAAAATTGATTAATCCATTAAAAAAATTAATTTAGTACCCTTTAAGCTATTGCAGGAGATACCTATTTTGTCTATTTTGAGAGTTGCGAAAATTATTAAGGTTGCTCCGGTTTTTTAACGACTGTACGTTCCTGAGGAAGGTGAAGTCTCAAACTTATACCTACGAGAGAAATTCAAAAATTACCTGTTAAAGATGGGAAATGGATAGTTCACCATAGTGTTGTCCATTCAACGTTTTTGTTTTCTTTATTTTTTATTAAGTCCACAAGTAGGATGCTCTTCAAAAAATCGTCGTTATAACTTCGTCAGAATCTGTGAAGTCTTTAATGATTGATTGTTTGTTTGTTAATGTTGCACTCAGAAGAAACACGAGAGCTACTGACAAATCACCACGTCATTCTGAGCTTTTGTTAAGTAACGCACCTGAGCTGGCTCTTCCCTCTCAAAACTTTTATTTCACGATAACGGGAAGACTTTGGATTTCGTCATATTTAACGTAAAAAGAAAAAAAAAATTTCAGGAATTTTTTCAAGAA
Organism: Nephila pilipes; assembly: GCA_019974015.1. Taxonomy (NCBI): domain Eukaryota; kingdom Metazoa; phylum Arthropoda; class Arachnida; order Araneae; family Nephilidae; genus Nephila; species Nephila pilipes. The sequence goes on along the minus strand of BMAW01088967.1, from coordinate 140,426 downwards.
AAATTCCTGGAGTTTCTTTTCCAGTCGAATGAAATAAATTCAATTGCAAAAAAAAAAAAAAAAAAAACTTGTTATTTGCAAGACTGATGCTAATAAATTTACAGATTACAGAAATTACTAGATTTAATTGGAAAAAAATGCATAAAGAAAATGTCGCGAATAAAGGATAAAGGTCGCGAATTTGCGACCATGACCACAAGGCTACGGTGACCACATTTTCTTTTGGGCACATTCTCTAAAAATAACAGACAGTTTTGACAGTTGCTGGATATCCTATGGGTAATTATAAATCCAATGTCTTATCGAAGGTGACAACTTGAAGCAGTACGAATCAAATTTTTATATGGTAGTGAGTGAATGTAAAGGTTATTGGCACAAGATCCAGATGTGGCTATGATGCGCCAAACAAGATTAAACTGTATTCTGGACGTGAAAAAAAAAATAAATGGTTGACAAGAAGGAGGGTCGAAAATAGAGAAGGATCGCTAGGATAACCTGGGGGTGCATCACCCGTGTTTACCAAAGGCAGTAAACCCCATAGGAAAGAAAAAGATCACTAGGGTGCTTCGGGCTCATGATACTCGTTCTTACCTGAAGATGATAAGTTCCTGAGGTTCCCTGATATAATCCCCGGAGCAGAGTGCCCGGCTCTACCCCCAGACACTGGACGCCCATTTTAGTCGCCTCTTACGATATGCATGAGCGACAGTGGGACAATTCAATCACACCCGGTCACTACACAGGTCTCTATATGGTAGCAAATGGCTGTCAAATCAAAACTGACCAATGAATCATTATCAAATTTGTTTATACATCATTTAACAACTGGCAACACACTTTAGTTACTCTACCCCAGCTTGCCTTAGCAACAGAAACATGTGCTTTTGAACATCCATTTGTCTTCAGAAACATGTGCTTTTTGAACTACCATCTCTCAAAGTTATTTGTTAAGACTTTACAATTTTGTGTCTTCGATAAGAATCTAGAATCGGGTACGTCCGAAAAGATCTCGAAGGATCCATAGTTATTTTCAGTTAATCAGAATTAAATAAATTACAAAAAAACTTAAGATGTCATAGGTTTTTATATACACTATTGAAAATATACGAATAAAAGGATTTTAATTATGAAAAAAATCACAAAAGCAATAGTGAAAACTGATTGCAAGTGACTGCTCTGAGTTAAAACAGATGAAAAATATCAAAGAAAACCATTTAATCAATCTGCTAAATACAAACAAAATGTGACGATATGAAAAATAAAATGTTAAAAGGCTTGTAAATACCAAAGCACTCACTTCAAAAGAAATTTAGACAAATTACAATGATGTTTCGGCAGCATGAAACCAAATGCTGGGTCTGAAGAATACTCAAGGCTTTGAATTAACATTTTTTTTGATTGCTTGGTTGTATAGGATATAGAGCAACAAAGGCTATTATCCTCCTTTGCATTTCTTTTTGGTTTTGCTCTTTATTATTTTTATTAGTATTATTCATAGATACTTATGTGTCCAGGAAGTATACGTATTCATACCTTCTAAATTCTTGAGCAGCATTGCGAGATTTGGCTTTTGGTTCATAATTTCCTACTATCACTCGAAATTCCTTCAACTGGAATTATTCGGAAATATCTCGTATTTTTCTTACGAATGAATACACACACACACACACATATAGTCGCGGACTCGTAACCGGTGGTTTTCCAGTGGTCGTGGGTTCGATCCTTTATGCCTCTAAATAGCCTCCGTGTAGCCGGGGCTGATGCGTGTTAAATCTGACGAGGATCAAATTCCTTCCATTGGCGTGGTGTGGATGTTGGAGAGGGAAATGCCAGCTCAGGTATTGTCCTCGTCATTTGACCAAGATTTAAAATTACGAGATCGGTAGCCAATAGCCCTCGCGTTGCTTCTAGTGCTACTTCAATAAAAATAAAAATAAAAAAGCAATAATATTTAATCTGATTAACTCTGATATTTACAATAAATTATCATTATATATGTAATCAACTATATACTGTGGTGAACATAATTACTCCACATACATATAGTTTTCCTTTTTTTTTGTTAATGCATTAATCATATTTCAGCTGCAAAATTTAGCATATAACATCTCCTTCATGCGGTAGTAAACATTTAAACAATAACTTTTAGTAATAACAAAAAAAGAAAAAAAAAATACAATTAATTAAATAAAATAAAAAAATTTCGACAAGTAAATAAGTTATTCAGTTTCATCATTTGTTAATGTCAATACCTTGTAGCTTTTTTCTCGGTGGCGCACCGCATCTTTCAAACGATTTGGCATCAATTTAAGTAACTGCAATAACAAATAATAGTCAGTGTTTTACCTTATTTTTCAATTAACACTGTCTGCATCTCCATTTTAAAAAAAAAAAAAAAATAACGTAAACGTAACCATTTTTCTAAATGACTCCATCAGGGTTCTATCGAATTTAAATCTGGAAACAGAACTGGAGTGTTAATAACTTTTGGATAATTGTTCTGCAAGGCGAATATTCAGAGGCGAATGAATATCAGAGTTCAGGAATCATTATCATGAAATTTATATGTTTGAGTAAGACACAATTTTTCTGCAATTTGAGGCAAATTTCCTATCAAAACATCAATTCATAAATTCTGGGTCTCTGTACCTTCTTTGCAATCAAATTTTTGACCCCCTAAATTCCCATACACTCCTATAGCATCCCTTCCTTATCATCGTGCTTTATTGTTGTTACCATGTTTCTTTCTTCAAATCCTGCATTTGGCTTATATATATATAAATAAAAGTCGTGGTATACTTTTTTTTTTGTTTATCTAAGGTATTAATGTCGTTTTAATAATCGGTGTTTTTTATAATTTTAAAATAATTACTAAGACAATACTCGTTGAAATATAAAGAGATGATTTTAGGCTAAAATATACCAACTGGAATCTGGGTATTTTTCTCTGTGCTGTTTTAAAAATAAGACAAAACTTCGTTAACTTCACTCATGGTGAATACTTTTTTTGATATATATATATATATATAATATCATGTGGAAAACGACAATTTTTGTAAATGAACAATAACGGTAAAGAATATTATACTCTATTTTAAAGTAAACATAATTACTTTGAAGAATATAGCTATGTCTCACTTTAATTTAAAAACTTAGAATCTTTCTTCAAAGTAAAAGCATTTGAATAGGAAATTATAAATAGATGGAGAGAAGTTTATTTTTTATTCTTTTCAATAAATTCAAAAGATTTATTTAATTCAAAACTTAATTCTTAACTTTTAGATGAAATTGGCTTCTCATTACCTCTAACAATTTTAAAAGGGATTTAATCCTTGACACACACACACACACACACACAC
>BMAW01088967.1:89769-129911 GCA_019974015.1 Nephila pilipes | reverse complement strand
ATATATATATATAAAAGCTTGAAACACTTAACTAAGTTACGTGGTAATTACCGATAAATTAAATACCATAGCTAATTACTTATGTATGAGATCAAAAAAGCATTAAAGACTCAAGCTTTTATAAATTATTTATTATTTTATAGTTCAGTTATTTTTATAATTTTTTGTACACATTTTTAAATAAAAGCTTACTATAACGCATGCTTTTAACTTAAGAGCTAACTTATTTATTAAATTTTTCCTGCTGTTCGAGTAGAAAGTCTTCTGTATTCATCCGACCTTGAATGTGGATTTCTTATGCTCCAGATTCTTGATGTCTTAGTCATGACTAAGATATTTACCCTCAGAGAAAATCTCAAATACAGTTATTGTATTTCAAATTTTAATAATAGTTGAATCATTATAATTATTTTCAATTGACGGTTTGAAAAACACAGGCTGCCAATGAATGGCTCTCATCCAAACATTTCATTATCAGTAAAGAAAATATTGAATTATTTTAAATATGTCACAGCAATTAAAATTTGCTTTGTATATAAAACCTTTTTCATTGAATATCATAATGAACATCTTACACTCGAAATGAACGGTATTTATTTCTATTGTTTTTAACGCAAATACCATCTAATACACAGTTATTCTTTAATAGTCTACTTAAAGTTTTTAATATGCATTTGTTTTATTTAATATGGAGCAGAAACATAAGCAATCATTACTGCAGTAGGATGTGCAAAATTTGTTTTAAGTAAAAATGCATACATTTTCAGATTTGAATTGTTATTGTATTTATTTTTTTCGACCTCTCCGACATGATTCTCAGACAAATAGGGTCATTTCTAGACATTGAAACGTTTGGAAGAGTATGAAGCGAAATATATGATAGAAGATATAATGAATCTATTTTGTTACGATGAAAATAAAATTCTATTTCTTTATAAGGGATTCAAGATGTTTTTCATGAAAACTTATCACACTTTTTTGAGCCTTAAGATTGAAAATGATCGATATTCCCAATGTTTCAGAAAAAGATTTTCTTGATTAAATATTTCCTAAGCATGTGGAAATTGTTTCACGATGTATTATAACAGGGTTGGCAAATAGTGGCTGCTAAGAGTATTTGTGAGCCGCCAAGACAGTCAAAAAAATCCGCCTTGTACCGAGATTTCCTTCCCTTGCTTGACTAAATATTCGTTTTGTATTTTCTTACTAGGACGGGTATGTCAATACACTTGCACAGTATATATTCTAGGCGCAGTGCTTTTCCGGTTGATCTAGTTAATTTACAGTTTGTCTTGTATGACGCCTATTGGTGTGAGAAAATTATGATGCTCCCTCCTTGCGTCGAGGAAAGGGTTGGAAATGTTCTACGGGGAGATGCAACCTGACTCACATGTGGAACGAAGGAGCGGAAGGAGCTCCGAGATATGTAAATAAACGTTGTTTGTTATTTGTGCATATTTAAGACTGAATCTTCCTTATGCCATATTGCATTACTAAATTCTCTAGCAAGAAAGTAGTTGCCATTACACTTTGTAACTATAAATATATAAATTTCCAACTTTAGTGAATCCATGCACCTTCTGAAAGAGCATAACATAGATAATGAATGTTATGTGTGCAATGAAAAATGGACAAAAAGAATATTACTTTGGTAATTCAGGAAACTAATCAGTGTGCTTATTGTAACTTGAAAAGATAGCCGTATTTAAGGAGGGCAATCTGAAACGACATAAAGAAATAAAATATGGTAAAACTGGCTACAAATGTTTGATGGAAGAACCCAAAATAAAAGTTACGAAGTTTATGAAAACGCCGGAGCAGCAAAAAACATAATTTATAAAGCCCAATAAGCACTTTAAAGCAGTGACTTTTATGACAGTTTACAACCTTGCTAAACGAAACAATACTTTTTTTCAGATGGCGAGCACAATAAGTAGCGTATGGTGGAGTGTGCAAACTTATTATGTCCTGATGTTAGAAGCAAATTTGAAAGCATTGCATTGTCAAGAAGGACTATAGTACAGCGTGTTGACTGAATTAGTGATGAAACTGCAGAAGAGCTGAAGACTGAGAGCAAAGATTTTATTTGGTTTCCTTTGGTACCAGATGAGATCAAAGATAACACTGCACAATAACTCGTCTTTATCCGTGGAATTAATGAAAATTTCATCAATACAGGGGAATTACTTTTTTCTAGAATCAATGAAAGATAGATCTACTGGTTAAGACTTGCTTTAGAGAGCTGTGCATTGTGTGGAGAAAAGTGACTTGTCCTGGAACAAAATGATTAGCATTATAGCTGATGGGCTCAGAGCTTTCAATGAAAAAATGTAGACCAAGACAACATTTAAAAAATGTTGCAAGCACAAGACACAGACATTGATGTCTTTTCATTGAATTTTGCATCAAAAGAGCCTTTGAAAAACTGCAATGGACTTAAACCAAGTGGTAGATATTATTGTTTGTATGGGGAACACAATCAGAGCAAAAATATTTCACCGTCGACTGTTTAAATCTTTTTTTGAAGTTATGGAGGTAGGGTATGTTGTAATTTACCACAACATTGTTAGAAGGTTGAGTCTAGACATTGCAGAATGAAAACCTTTTATTTCTAGAAACGAAGGAGGAGATATCTCATGATTTGTTACAAAAATAGGATGTGAAGAATTAAGATATGAGATGATGTTTGCAATACGTGTTTCAGGAATTGAATGAACTGAATACATTACAATGAAAGGGGTAGTTTGCATATGAAATGTAGAAGCATGCAAAATCATTCATAGCTATTGAATGATTTAGACTATAATGACTTCAGATTAGATAGTGCCTTCAGAATTAGATAATTTTGCAAATAGAGGAGTCTATTTGTAAGGAATGCAGGTGAAGGCAATTTTTGTCATCCTTCCACTAGGAAAACAGTAAGAGCCTGGAAGTGTTTCAACTCAAATTAGAGATCATCTGTAGAGTTTGGAGGACGAAACCACAAGAAGATTTCAAGACTTTAAGAAAATTGAGCCTGAATTCTCAATTTGCTCTCTTATTCCATCTCTACTAATATTGACACAGCACCGCAAAATCTGCAGCTTGAACTTATTGACATGCAGTCAGATCAAACCGTGAAAGAAATGTGTGATGTTGTGACTTTAATTGTGTGTGATTCGTAAAAGTAAAGTCACAGTATCACACATTTCTTTCTCGGTGTGTATGACTGCATGTCAATATCCCATTTGCTGCAAAGTTACATATCCCATTTCTCATGAAAAATTTCGATGTATGAAGAAATTTGCTGGGAAAATGTTCACTACATGTGGGTCTACATATATTAGTGAACAAAGATTTTCTTGCTTGAAGGTTAAGAAAGAAAAGGAATTATAAATGCTTTTGACATTAACTTACCGGTTGTGATGAAAGTCTCCACAATTTACCTCCTGATTTCAAAAATATTATAGACAAGTGAGATAGGGCACATTTGTCTCATTAAACTGATTCGAATATTACATGTGCTTGAAGCTATAGAGGACATAAAATTTGCTCAGTATATCAATAGAATAAAACTGTTGTTATTTTATTGAATTTGTTTATTGGTTTTTATGGTAATATTTTTGCTTTTTCTGAAATGCAAAGTTAACTAAGGAATATAACAGTTTAAAAGGTACGCTTCTTGGCTAATCTACATTTCCACAAAGTGACCCCCGAACCAAAACGATTGACCAATTCCCGTGTTATAATGCATTTCAATATTAGGTATAAAACATTTTAAAAATTAAGAGGAAAAATATATTAAATAGATATAAAAAATCCATTTTTACAATGAAAATAAAATTTTACTTCACGATGACGAATTCATAATATTTTTCCGGAAATTTTTCACATTAAAAAGATCAGTATCCCTATATTTTAGGAATGGACTTTTCTATGAACAAATGAAATTCTTCGAGAGCTGAGAAACTTTTTTAAAAACACACACATATTTCATTCCAAGGTAATAATTCTTTCACAAATTATTAAAACGAAATATATGATAGCGTGAGTAAGTGAATGATGGAGTTTAATAGCGCAAGAGCCAGATGTAGCTAGACTGCGCCAAAGAACGTGTGACTGTAACCTAGACGTTTGAAAAAAAAAAGGGGGGAGGGGAAGATGGACAAGAAAAAGAGTCCATAAAAGAAAAAGATCGCTAGGGTACCTCAGGGGAAGGTGTTTACCATATTTACTATAGACATTAAGCTCCATGGAAAAGAAAAAGTACCTCGTTGTCATGATTACTGTTCATACATAAAGGAAGTAAGTCCTTGAGGGTAATATATGATACAAGAGAAATAAATTATTTTTCATCATAATGAATACACGGATGTTTTTTTTATGAAAGCTATTTAAACATTTTTAAAAATCTTACTTTTGGAAATTGCAAATATTTCCTATATTTCAGAGAATAATTTCCCTAATAACGAATGACATTTCCTCTACGCGCAGGGAAAATTTTCAATGTGTTCGAATACATTTAATTCATAAATTATTTTAAAAAGCATTGGACAAAATACGTGATAAATATATATTTCAGTTTTGTTACCATAAAAATAAAATATTATTTCATTATTAAAATCCGCATCCCACTTCTCATGAAAATTATATTCATATTTTTCAAACTTACAATCAAAAACTATTAATACGAATATACCAACATTTCATAGAATTGTTTCCGATGAACGAAGGAAATTCTCTAAGCTTAGGTAAGGTATTCACTGTGTCAAAATACTTATCAAAAACTGCTGTAGAATAAAAACTGGCATTCCTCATTGTGAAGCGATACTGATTATTGCTGACAGTGATTTGCATATATTTTAAATTATTTCACGAGTGTGTAATTAAAATCGATTAATAGAGCGTAGAGAATGGAAAATGCATCTAGGTGCAAGGTGCTTCTGTTGTTTTTTCATCAGAGCATTATGAATATAAACATTCTTCGTTTTTTAAAACTATTTGCAGGTGATGAAACAATTGTTTTCATTTCGTGAACAATGCCAGACTCCTGCTACGTTTTTGCGCGTACTCTCAGATCTAGACTCTACTTGTGCTAATAAAAATAATAATAAAATAAATAAATAACATTTAAAAGAATTTAAAAACATGCTTGTATACGTGTTGGGTCTATAATGTGTTTATGGGCAGTACTTCTGGTTGATCCATTTCCAACAACAAATCCTACCTAAATTTTTATCACCATAGAATGAGTTCACTTGTTAAACAGTGCAATAATTTGTTATACACACAGTTACGTTTGCCATACCAAAAGTTCTTCTGTTAAGTATTTCTAATTAATGTAAGTCAGGTAACTCTCTCCAGTTTAACATGGTTGTTAAATTTCCAAAAAGTATCGTGTTTTATGAAACAAAAAACTAATTCAGAAAAAGAGTTTGGCTCCACGAGTTAGAGAAACGTACTATCATATTTTTATAATTCGGAGAAATATATGAATTGAAGCCATTTTCATCAATAATATTATACATTAATATGTATCAAATAATGCTTATGCTATATATTTTCCCTCTTTGTCAAGCCGAATCAAAATCTGTAACTTTTATTCTAAGGAGATGAAATGTCTTTTATAAGTTTTTTTAATATTTCTTCCAGACAATGTTCAGGCCTACAAATTAATTTGCAAAAATGGAAAAGTCGAGAGACATTACTAAAGGTTGAATAATATGCACATGAGATCGCACATTTTTAAAAATCAAACACGAAGAAAAGCACGAAGTTTTAAAATATACTTAAAATTCTTCGAATAAAGTGAATTGTAGCACATTTCAGAATTTTACAGGCAAATTTGATACATCAAACATGCTCAAATGAAAAGTTTTTAGTTTCATATTTCATTCTGCAACCGTATTCTATGATGTCTTACTCAAATCTTGAACCGTGTAATAGAAGTGCCACTTGTACTGAGGTTACATATAGTTCTGATTTTTAGAATTTCGGTTATAATCTGAACAAATCCTTTGAGGTGATTCAAATAGTACCTTTTCTGACAACAGATGGTGTTGCTGAGGTAAGTAGGTGTAACCACTGAAAACAGTCTTTGGCTGAACGACGCCAAAACAAATTTGTAATCGACTCATAGTTTAGTTTTCATTTGAAAACTATTTGTTGCGAAATCAAAATCTGATTTCTGCCGCGTCAGGCTGTTTCCGTAAATGGCACCTTAATTCATCATTATACACTGAGTCACAAAAGTAAGTATGCACAGTAATAGTGTTGATGTTTTTCAAAGAATAATACTATATATATATAATCCTATAACATTCAAAATTTAAATATATTTAAAAAACAGCTAAAATTTAAATTTAATTTTAACACGAAAAATATCACAAAAATACAACCATGTAAATTGCAAACATAGTTTAACTTAAAATGAACATGTAATTCATGTCACAAAAATAAGTAAGCAGGCAAAACAGGAAAAGAGAAAAAAAGATATTTTCTACAAGTTACATTTGAAGAAACGAAAAATTAGTAATTGGTAGGGTAGCCTTTGGTTTTTAACACTGCATTTAATCTTGATGACATTAAGTTCTCTAAATTTTGGGTCACAGAAGATGGTATTTTTTGCCACTCCTCCAAAACTACACTTCTGAGATCATTCTTACTTTTTATCTCTTGTATCCTAATTTGTCTATCAAGGTAATGATGTCCAAAATCCCACACGTATTAAATAGGGTTATTATCGAGTGATTGAGGAAGGGTTTGAGCTGTTTTCGATCATTGTAGAGCAGCCATTCTTGTACAGTTCGAGCTGTATGTTTTGGATCATTATCTTGCCGAAAGATAAACGATTTCTGAAGTCCTAATTTTGCAGCCATATGACGTATATTAACCTTTAAAATGTTCAGATAACTGAATTGATTCTTATTCTATCAATTATTACTAAACTACCTATACCAGCAGCTGACATGCAACCCCAAACCATAATTGAATCACCACTATATTTAACAGTTCATCTCCTGTTCTTTGGTCCGAGCTCTATATCTGCTTTTCTCCACACTTATTGGGTGCCCATCTGAACCATAAATGTTAAATTTATTCTCAACTAAAAAATTTACAGAACTCCAGAAAATCTGGTTCTGTCCTCTTTTGCAAAGGTATGTTTCTTTTTGCGATTAACTTTGCCTGCAAACGGTTTTCTTCCTATGTTCCGACTATGTTATTCTGCTTTTCGTAGCACATGATGCATTGTCTGAGGATTGCAAGAGTTACCTAAATGGTTTTCTACATCAGATTTTAAATTTTGGAACATTAATATTTGGATTTTCGTTAATTTTTCTATTAATATCTCTATCAGTGAATATGAATGGTTGATCAGTTCTAACCTTGTTTCTGGTTCTGCCCTCAGTCCAAAATTTTCAATAACCTTTTGCACTGCATCAGGACTTTTCCCGATTAAGTGACGAGGACGAACCTTAGCTGGCACCTTCCTCTCCTAACTTACACACCACGCCAAAGGGAGGAATTTGAGCCTCGACAGATTTGAAGTGCATCTGTTCCGGCTGCACGGCGTGTCTTTAATGGCATAAAGGTCATGACTACGAAAACCGCAAGTTCGCGACCATGACCACTTGGCTACCGCGGCCATATGTTACGAGTCGGAAGATCTTTTTCGTCGATTGTCGAAAAAGTTATCGATCGTTCCATGTTGTCAAAATCCTTTTTCTTCCAGATCGTTTGATTTGTCTTTTCTAGTTATAGCATTATGAATGACAGGTTTGAAATGTTTCATTAACCTACCTATTTTTCTCCCAGATTGAACCCGCTACTCTTATAAATGAAATATTGCTCACTTCGCCCTCAAATAACTCTACCTTGTTACATCTTGAAATTGATTGATTGTTTTGTGGGATATGAAGCAACAATGACTATTATCCCATTTTCCATAGATTCTTTTTATTCAATAAATATCAAAATATTTCATCTTTTGCAAGAATGCTCCGAAAACTGGTTTATTAGCAACGGTTCTCTCCAAAAATTCTTTGAAATTAATATTTTGCTGTGGGTCTATCTTGAGAATATTCCAGAGAAGATTTCTTTGTATGGCGTAATTATTGTAGGTCGAAAGAATATGTTCCAAATGGTTGATGTGATTACATGTTCTACATTGTGCGTTATCATTTAAGTTGAATTTATGCAAAAGCCCTGGAGTTATAATCATTTTGCTGGTGATTCGAGTGCTTAGTATTTCCTCTCTTCTAATTTTTGTCCATTTAGATATTATGTCAATGATGGGGATGTTTCCTAAGATTTCAAAATATTTGCTTGAATAATAGTTTTCATTGGTTCTTTTCATTTTGTCGTGGAAAGTTTCACTATTGATATCTTCTGGGCAATCCAATCAAGGTATTCATTAGATTCCGTTACCGACTTTGCGAGATAATCCACCCGTTCATTCCAAAAAACTTTTGAATGTCCCGGAATCCAAAGGAGAATCGTCTGAGTTCTGAACTGTGATTGATTGAAGATTTTACTAGCTAGTCTATGAATGCTTTTGGAGATTTTATATTGTAATTTTCTAAGGCTGATAGCACAGAATGGCTATCTGAGAGAATCAGCAGATGTTCTTTCGATTCAGTTAAGTCGACTAGAGCTTGGTATATAGAAAGTGCTTCTGCTGTAAAAATCGAATTGATATGATTGACTCTGTAGGCGAAAGATGCATTTTTCGTGATACCTGCTACTGATGTCATATGTTGATTTTTTGATGCGTCCGTAGCTATTAGGAAAAAATATCTGAATCTATGGTTCATTAATTCCTCAAATTGTCCTTTTATTTTATGTTAGTAAGTTTTTACTTTGGAATCCAAGTTCCTCCGTATAGATCTCACAAGGAAGATCTGTATATTGTATCAATCTTAGGATTGATATGATTTGTTTTCCATCAATACCCAAAATACGGAAAGTATTCTTGACGTTGTTTCTGTCTCCTTGCAGGATACATCTTGAAATAAATCATAGACAACACAATTAAAGCCTGTATGTTTGCTTCTCAGCGAATCTAGTCATGGAATGTTAATACATGCGTTGTGTCATTCTGATGTGGCTTATGGTACCCTAATTTTCTCAGGCGATCTTATAATTTCTAACAGACTCCTTATTCAATTATTAGAAAAATAAAAAGATCTTAATAAAATTTAAATTAATTTTTAAAGTTTCAGTTAGTGCAGAAAGTATTTCCAGATCAATTTTAAAAATACACGCTCAGAATTTCATTATATATCTAATTCTTCAGAAACGCACAAATACATTTGTGTTCTTATACTTTCTTAATGCGCTGTATACCGTTACTTAGAGTTCAGTGGGGAAAAAAACAAAATGTAACTTTTGAAGTAGGGGTGGGATAAGGCGGGGTACCAAGGAAAAAACACAGAACATAAAGAACAGTTCATTTTTTAATTTGTTTTGATTTCTCAGTCAATATTCAAACTTATAAAAATAAAAATTAAAAATTTATATGTAGAAATATTTGTAATTCATTCGGATTTGGGGAGTAAGTCTCTTGCATAATTTGCAACCAAATTAGTCTTTGTCATCAGGGTTTTAATTCACCGCACAGGCACAATCTATGAAAATGGTGCAAAATAACCATCGATCTATAGTTAACACATTAGGTGTAAGTTAGTAGTAATTCACAAGTCTGGACTACCATATTTTCATCACTGGTCGACGACAGCCAGTTTTTTCTTCCTCGTAATGCGAGTACTCTAGAAGCAATTTTTTTTTCATGTTCTTCCCTTCTGGTTCCAGGTTTCCGATCTCTTAACTTTCCTTTTTCTTTCAAATCTACTTTCTTATAATGGGGTTCTCTCTCTAACTAATGATTTTTTAGACTTAGTAAGATTTCTTTTTTGGTAATTTAGATTGTAAGGGAATGAGGCCAAAATGTCATTAGAACCCCTGTTTAGATTGATTTTTTTCCCTTAGGAGGAGACTGGATATATACTGGGGAGAATTGGAATGAAGATCCAGTGTTGCTTGGTCTGTAAGTGCTAGTTTCAAGTGTTGGGGAACCCAAGTGAGTGATTTTGAAATTTTATGGCGCAAGAGCCAGAGATGGCTATGCTGCGCCAAACCCGGTGATACATAAGAATAAAAACATTGCGCTAAAGTAAAATTTAAAATTCTAATGAGACAAATGTGATAAAAATTAAAAACATTGTTAATATATATGATAAAATAGCAGTTTAAAACAAAACGTAATCAGATCAGATTAAAATCAGATGAAAGCGTGAAACAGAATAAGCTAAGGTCGAATCCGAGTTTTCTTTTTCTTCAAAAAGTTTGTAGATTCAATTTGATCCATGGCATCCATGAGCCAGGTATCATCCACATCGATACAATCATCATTATCATCATTATCTCCGAGTTTAGGTGGTAGAGCACATTTTTTTGGTCTGTAGGCATTTAGTTTTATATCAACTTTAGGTTTACTATTTGTTCCAGGATGAGAGATATTTCGGAATGGGCGATTTACCTTATTTTGCTTTTTAGTTTTTGTTTTAAAACCAAGAGATGAAGGGGAAGGGAGATTTCGAGAAGCAGGAGCAACTGTATTTAGAATATTAGAATTTACAGATGTAGCATTTTTAAGAGGAACTATTGAAGGTAAAATATCTGCCTGAGAAGATGACGATGATGTAGCAACTGTATGCAGTGGAGAAGATGATGGTGGCAATTTGGATGGAGAATTCAATGGCTTAAGACATTTAAGAGTTGGGCATACAACTTTTGTAAAATTAGGATCGGTTTGGGTGAACGTGGTAATAAAATATTTAGCAGCATGTGCGTAAGTTTGAGAGAATTGCGGAACTATTAATTTTCGGGCTTCTATATATGATATATTACGCGTACATTTTATTTCCTGAATCTGTTTTTCCAATTTCCATTTAGAGCATATAGGTTGGGGCACCCAATTTGGCTCCATAGGACTAGTCACACATCGTCAAATGAAATGCGTGAAGTTTACAGCCGTCGTGAAAGTGGCAAAACGTAGCCGAATAACTTCATCAAATATTGTCACACTTGAATATTTATCAAAGCAGGAGCTACGCAGCTGATGCAACGGGTGTTCGTGTGAACTTACAAAAGTTGTTTCACTTTTTTCAAAAATATCTGGAGATAGCAAGAAAGTGTTCGTTCGCAAACGGGAACCGACAACACGCTGCGTGGCTTGGACAATTGGTCTTGTTTCGTATGTAAGACGACACGTAGCTTCATTTGCCGGATAAAAGGGGTTTTATTCCCTTTACTTTGCTTAGACATTAAACTGAAAGCAAACGATAAATTATGAAATAAATTATATCTTAAGGGAAACGTTATTATTACTATAAAATAAATCTCTCTCTCTTTACATATAAATCTATTCTTAAAAGACAAAGTATCGGTATGTGGAAGTCCGACGATTAAGGTAATAGGAGAAATGGTATTTCTGTCGTCATGAAATGCATATAAAGTACGACATTAAAAGGATTAACAAGGCAATTTGCAAAACTCCATTCAAGTCATTTGAATAAAAACACATAAGTCATTTAACGAGTTTGATACTTAGTACATTATCATATTTTGATTTTCGAAGGGGAAATGAGGGAGGAATGACTTATGATAAGACGAATAATACGAAATTTAATTGGTTAAATAGTATGATAAATCATTTTTGGTTAATTATTTATGGATTATGCATTGTATCAATGGCGATTATAATGTCTAGATCACAGAAACTCATTGTTTGACACAGCATAGTCAAATTTTGCTCTGGCTCCAAAAAACCTCTATTTTCCTTATAGCAGCAATGGTGATTAAATTACAGTGCGTAGTCGCAGAGTAAAATTTGAAAATACGTTATTTCCATGTTCATCATTTTTTTACTCAAAGATTAATGTGCCGATTCATGAATAAATAGATATGTAAATGCATAACAAAATCTGGATGACCGCTGCACCCAAATGGTCTCGGCATCGAGGTCACTGTCGGGAATGCTTTAGTCGAACCGCGTGTTCGAGCCTTGTTTGCTTTTATCATGTTCAGCGTAAATCTGTCGAATTTTGGACCTTTCACTTTGGAGAGTAAGGTGCCAGCTAAGGTATCGATTATTTAACTGTAGTTCAAAATGACGTGGCGTATTGACTGTGGTTAGCGAATCTTTAAATAGAGCTGAAAGAGACAGACAGAAACGTTCACTTACAACATAAATGAACGTTTTAACATATTCTTTCTTGTTTGTCAAAATTATTGGGCAAACAAGGAAGAATGTGTTACTACTTCTACTTAACTGAAAGGTTCCCTAAGAACGATTATACGTGTCGGGATATTGAAACACATGTGATTACTGATTTCGAGACCTCTTTTTTAAAACTTACAAATTATATAAAAAAAATACCATGCTTGCAGCGAAACTGAGCATATTATTTCTTACTGCTAACTAAAGTTGGTTCCTCAATCAAATTTGCATTCTACTGACCACAGAATTGAATAATCGCTGCCCCGTACTGCTTTCTAATAAAATTAATTTCGTACAACTTTAATGAAAGCTCGTTATTATTCTTTTTTGTTCTAACACGAATCCCCCTCCCCAAATTGTTTTCCAAACATTCAAATGTTGTTTTTACCGCCTAATATCACCTCTTTGATTCAGACCTTCGATCAGAATATTATAACAGCATTTAAAACGTACTACATAAAGCAAATGTCTAAATATATTTTAGACTCAAAGGAAGAAAGGAATTTGACTGTTGTGGAAGCATGGAGGAAATTTAAGGTTATGGGTTGTATTACTCATGCTTCTTTTGTCATCAAACATTTACGTCAAATTTTGCAACATGCATGAAAAGTGGAAGCTTCGTAGTTCCAAAATTAGCTGTTTGTTCTGAAATTATAACTCTATCAAATGCAATCATGCAAACGACTGACATCGAATAATTGATGCTAGAAAACCCTTTGGATGAGGACGATTTGATAGAATTAATGACAGTTTATGATAATAAAGAAGTCGAAAATGACGAAGTCTATGATGAAGTTCAGCTATTAACAGCTGATTTAATTCACGAGGACTTGAAATTTGCTACAAGTATGGAACATTTTCTTACTCGTGATCCCGACCGATTTTTGATTAAAATTTCCACGTAATTTTAAGTTTTGTGTCGCAAGAAATCAAGAACTATATAAGCAACTTGAGAAATCAACAAACAGATTTTGAAACAACAACAACAAAAAGACCCACCAGAGGCCGTTGATACCGAACGAAATTCTTCATTACAATGAAAACCGACAGTTGTGCTAGATATATCTGACGCATCTACTGATGATAGCATTTTTTATTCAGTTCGTATTAAAGGTGTACGTTTTTTTTTTTTCAAGTAGCGATGAATAGTTGTTAGTCAGTAGTTTTATTCCTAATATCAATTTGAATTTTTAAATGTTATATCTACCTATAGATTGAATTTTCACCGTTCACTAATTTAAATTTTTTTTGCAATAAAAATGAGTTATTTTTGTTTTATAAATATGTAATATGGATTTCATAATTACTTTTTTTGCACGGTTCTCTTGGAAAATAATTAGAATTTTTTCATCTCACTCAATTTCTTAAAGGCGTGGAACATATCCCCAAATTTACCAAACGTTACATGTATTTTTACACGAATTTTTTGTACAGTTTTTCTGAGGAACGTATTTACCGTGTAAAAAAAGAGTTGGTTATATTTATAAATGAATTTCGAATTGCCTTTTTAAAGAATCAAATTGCCCCCTTGTGGGGCGTAGGCCCTACGTTGCGAAACTTCTCTTGGTGATAATTGTTTTTGATGCTGTGAAGCTTATTATTTATGCCTTACGTAAAATTATTGAATATTCCTAGAAAATTTTCATACCATACTTGGTTTTTAAAAGGAATTCCTTATCGTATAAATGTCTTAATAGCTTCCCCCCCACCACAAACAAATGATCACTGAGATCCAGAACTTCCCTTTTGTCCATGAAAAAACTGATTGGATTTGAAATCAAAATAACATCAGAGCGATGTACCTCGTAGCTATGAACCTCGGTCAAGAGACGAGGACGACACTTGAGCTGGTACTCCCATTCTAAATTTCCACACCACTTGGTTACCTCGGCCGCAATTCACAATTTGCATAAAAGTTACCAAGACAATATCAACCTTTGTGAGATTCAAGATTTTAAGTTATTTCAAGACTCATTTCAACATTTATAAAGTTCTACAATTAAGTATTGAATGAAGGAAACCGACAAGAGTCCCTTATCTATGTGGTACCAACTACATATCAATCTAATCATCCTGATACATAATACATTGTTGCCTCTAGAAGTCAATTTTGACTATTATTCTTTCACATTGCTCAAGAAATATCCTTTAGAAATCTGGGGTCGACTTCTTCGTGTTCGAAATTCGGATTAAATTCTCCGAATTGCTTAATTTATATATCGACCGCAATTACCCACGGCTACAAGGAATGACACAGTTGTATTCATTCTTCTTCCATCTCTCTCGCGATCATTATTCCTTTGTCATTTTCCAGTGAAAATTCTTAACATCAATCTAAAAAAGTATTTCCTTGAGGACATATACATTCTGAAACTTGGACATATTTGTGGTCTTTGACAAAATTTCTTTTTCGAAACCAGTATATTTAATACGCAATCAACTACAGTAATAAAAACAAATAAAAGCAATGTCACTTGATTTAAACCTTCAAAACGGCAAAATGTATGCCTTTTATAAAATAATAAAATGAAAATTAATATGTTTTTCTTTATTTCTGTCAAATAGCCTTAACTTAGGCACATTGCAGTATATATATCTGTTGTTGTTTCTTTAAAATTTAGAGAAGCATCCTAAAAATACGTATTTTCTTTAATATATAAAGTGAAAAACTGTAGTATTACAATATAGAATGCGAAATGTGGACTAAATGTTGAGCTCCCCCCCCCAAATAAATAAATAAATAAATAAAATGATTTAGATATGATTGAGTATTGTAATTACATATACTGCTTTATTTATAGGATTTTGTTTTATTTACGTCACACTAGAAACAACACGAGGGATTGACCTCGTAATTTTGAACCTTGGTCAAGTGACGAGGACGACATTCGACCTGGCACCTCCCTCTCCTAATTTCCAGTACTCCAACGGGAGAGCTTTGGACCCCAATAGATTTAACGAGCTTCAACCCTGATTAGACGGCGGGTCCTTAGTGGCATCAATGTTCAAACCCGCGACTCGAGGATAGCCGCCGGTGTGAGTCCAGTGACCATGATCACTAGGCTATCGTGGCCACTCATTTTATAGAGTAATAACCGATTGATTGTGCCGCATAGAAGCAAAACGAGGGCTTTTGGTGACAGACCTCGTCATTCTGAACTACTGTCAAAATACGAGCATAACGGTCAAGATACAAGAACTAAACCCTTGCACATATCTCTCCAAACTTCCACACCGCCCCTTCGGGATGATTTGCGCCTCGACAAGATTTAACGTGCATCATCCCCAGCTACACGGCGGTCTTTTGTGGCATCAGGAATCACAAAACTCGGCGAAAACCGCCGGCAGCGTGGCCACGCACAAAAACCTTTTAAAATCAAGCTTTTATTTAAAGATGGACTGAAAAAGTAAAGAAAAAAAATTAATGTAAAATAATATGTAATTTATAAGAGTTTGATTCAGAAAATTAAAGCACCTAAGAAATTAGAGATAAATTAATTGCCATAGCTATACTTACTTACATATGAGATCAAAGAAATATTGATATTTGAGACTTTTATATATTGAGTATTATTTTACATTAAAAATTATTTTTTATACCTTTTAATCTTTTTTGAATAAATGCTTGATTTAAAAAATATAGTTTAAAACCAAGACTTTTTAAACTTGTTTACTTCGATTTATTTAATTATTTTTAGTCTGGAAATGAAGTCTAAAAAAGCAATTACGTGAGCTATAGAAATACGAAAAATTTCAAATGAACTGGATGTTAAGTGTTAGGTCAGGGGCTCCAGCTACCTCACTAAGTCTATCACTGCTTGTTCACTCCCTATGTTTATTCTGCATATTATTATGCTTTTTCTGCTCTTTTTTCATCATATATATATATATATATCTTGGTCAACATGTCACGAAATAACGAAATAGAGGTTTAGAGGAAACTCGAGTCAGGAGAACTTGGTTTCTTTTCTTATTTACATTAGACTAATTTCAATTAGAAATAAAGTTATGTTCTTAAAAATAATTAAGTTTAGTCTTTTTATTACTTTTTTTGCTTTAACGAGGTAAAAATAGATTTATCGAGAAAAATAGGAAAATGGCTTTATTGCTTTCACTGATCATATCAAGTGTAAAAGGGAGTGTGACGTAAAATATTAATATCGAAAGCGGAAATCTAAAGTGAAAATCAAAATTCTTTTAAAAGTGCGATGAGGAAAGATAACTCTAACAGCCACATGCTTTTCATTTTTCAATTTTGTTGCAGCAAGTACAATTTCAGTTTGAAATACTAGTGGCCGTATAACCTTATATGACCAGGATAATCGCTATGATTTAAAGCCCATCACAACAATAGACCGTTGGATGATAAAGACTAATCCTGAACCCGCGCATTCTGAGATTTCATGCATTTATCTTAAGATATGTATGCATTAACTAGTCGTGCAGTTCACGAGCAGTTCAGTTCACAGATATAACGTTGGAAAAATAATTATTTCTTAATTATTTTGCTAATTTAATAATTTTAATTTTTAACTAAATAAAAGATATTTTGAAAAAAAAAAGTTTTATACAATATATTTACAGTAGGTTTTAGATTAAACCCAAAATTTTTAATGAACTTTAATAATAAGTTTCCAACAGAAAAGATTTAAAGTTTCTTGCAAAAGAAGTTTTTCTACTCTTCTAGTATTTTAGTATTCTTGAAAATAATTTCTTGATTTTTTTTTCGGAGCTACATTCTTTTGTACGCTTCTTGATGCTTCACTATCGTCTAATGCTCGTTGTCGTCCACTTCAAAATTTACCCATGGTTCTATATAAGTCTATTGTTGTGAATATTTTATATTGTAGATTGTAGTTAACCCGAAAATTACAACATATGCATTCACAATAGATTTGATATCGCTATATGGATCAACTTGATTGAGACTGACTGGAATCGAACGAGGTGTAGCATTTATACACGTTTGCGTCAAATTGACGCAGACGTTTTGGAGCCTCTTGCAAAGCTTTGAAAAGTCCCGATTTGTCTTTCCCAAAAATGTGCGGTATGATGGACGTAAGACAAACAGAATTAGAGAAATATTGATAATGGTTTTGTCAATGCAGCGGATTAATGTTGCCAAATATCAATAAATGTTCTTATTGTTCGTAATTTGTAAGAAGGTCATAGCGTAGTTTTCTCATCATTATTATTATATACTTTAATATTGCATATGAGGAGGAAGGAAGCGAGAAAAATTATAATGGAAAAATGGGTTGCACTCACTGAAAAGTTGAAAAATAGCGCAGCAATTTTTGAGGTTTTATGCAGACTCGCGACATTAGGCTGCATCCTGTCTAGACAAAGAAAATTCTACACTGGTGTCTCTTATTCTATAAACTGAATGATGATACATATGCGATAAAATGCACGTTATCCTTTTCACATTATGAAATTTTAACAACTTCATTATAACAAGATTCATTCTTTGAATCAATTATTATTCTATTGAATTCAAGACTGTATCCGTACTTAGCGATTTGCAGTAATGAACACTTCCAGCTGCTGGATATGAAGGTCCTCTAACCACAGTCAACGTGTTTTTTAATTTTCAACTTTGGTCAGATACAAAGTTGTCACCAGAGCTGGCATATCCCTCTTTTTTCTATGCCTACAATATATCTTAAGGCTTTCAGTTATTTCGGATCTTAATCAGTACTTTAAAATCAAAATTTAAGAGATGATTTGCGTCAAAGTAGAACTGTTTGTTCTTGTGTGACCCTAAATTTTGGTCTAAGTAGCTTAATGGATAATTAGACCGTGCCTGTCATGTGAAAAATGAATTTTATTTAGAAAATTCAATGTGTTAACTTTTTTAAAATTTTGTTCAATATCGAAGAGTCATGGTTGCAAATTACCGATCTCATTATTGTGCTCAAATCTTAGGCTGAAAGAAAAATTCTTCGAACATAATTCGGAAAAATCTTTCCTTTCAAAAAACGAATTGTGTTTAAACGTTTTAAGTTACCCAATGTTTGCCAAAACTTCTTCGGAGCACATTGCATCACAATTATTCTTAATCATAAGATTAATAACTTTTGTGATTTAATTATATTTGTACTCTTAGATTCTGAAGATGTGATAAATGCTCAAAAGGATTAGTAATATTTTCTGTTATTCTAGAAATGAAGCATTTAAATAAGAAGGAAGTACAATAATTATTTATAAACTTGAATATCATAATTATTGATTGTTTTGTCCCAAGAAAAGAATGTATCCAATAAAAAAGCAGGTCTTGGTTTCATATGCTTGAATTTCGTGTTGCTATTGTGTGATGCCATTTTGTGTGTGTGTTTCTAACAATCTTCAAACATTTCTAAAAATGTAAGGCAAAAAAAAAAATTTTTTTTTCAATGCTCAAGTACAATAATTTTTTTCTTTCTGATCGAGACTTACAAGATTCCTACATTAGAATTAAAAAATGAGATTTGCTTCTTTGAATATTGCGCAAGAAATTACCTTTCGAAACTTAAGCGGGATGACGGATTAACATCTCAGCCTCTAGAACGTTTGTATCAACAACGATTATCTACGGTTACGTGGAAGGGGGACCATTGTATTTATTCTCTCGAAATCGTGTGAAAACATCATTTGAGTGCGCAATGTCATTTCTCGAACACTTTCCTTCATCGAAAGAGGCGAGGTCACACAAGCCTTTCTGCGACTGACCCAACCCAAAAAGGCTTCTTTTTCCCGAACAAAAGATCGTTTGCTCTTTTCTAGGGCAGGTGTTCGGAGAGGCGGAAACAATGGAGGGGTGAGGCAGGACCACCCCCGCATCGAGGAGGGAAGGAAGCTTGATTGGATTTCTCATTATGATTAGATCCTTCCATGGGTACGGTTACAGCACGTTTATGAAAAGATGATTAGAATATGTACACTTTTTTGTTTTCTTTCTAAAGGTTTAAGAATGACGCGAAGCAATTTGTGTGAAAGCAAGTAAGGAAATATTAAAAGCATATTTTTGATAGAGATAATTTTTGGATTACAATACTTTAACTTCATAGCACTCTTAATTTCCTATTCGCTTTGTTTGATATCTTTTTTTTTTTTTCAAGTGGAGGGATGTATGTGGGTTTTGTGTTCATTTTAAATTGTACAAGGTGAGCCCGTAAAGTAATCGGTCAAATTAAAAGATCAAACGATGAAATAAAAAGGAATTAATATATGGCTACAAAAATGGAATGCTCATTTCCTTGTTAAAGTCAATTTAAACTGGTTTTGTTGTTGGTTACGTACTAAGATACTGGCATATTTTCAGTTAGAAAGTTTCACTCGTAAAAGTTTTCTTTATCATGGAACAATGTTATGACATTAAATTTTGTTACAAATTATGTAAATCTATGGCCGAAACTCTACAGATGGGTCGAGCAGTATATTGTAAAACACTCATCAAGAACACGAGAGTATGAGTGATACAACCGTTTTAAACAAGGGCTCGAGTTCGAAAAAGAATTTACCATGAATTTGTCCCTGAAAATCAAGCAATCAGTATTATTACAAGGACAAACTTTTTCGATTAAAAAAATGATAAGGCGTGTTAGGAAGGAACTTCTTGATTCTGGGTAATGGTTTCTTTTACATGATTTTGCAAGACTCCATACAGCATTGTCTGTACAACAATATTTCTCATAGCATTCAATTTCAGAGATGAATGGACCACCTTACTCTATCGACTAATAGACAGTTGATTGTTTCTTTTTTTTTCCGAAACTTGAAATGGCGATAAAAGAACTCATTTGAAAGCGTCTCGGGTATTAAATAAAATGATATGAATATTATGTGAGCATCTATTTCAAATGACTCCCGAAATTTCTGAATGTCATTCTGATGAGGTTTCGAGAAAATGAGGTTCGTTTAAAATTCCACAAATAACTATATAAACAGTTAAAAATTTAAAATAAATTACAATTAACTTTATTGTTGTCAATTCTTTAATCTTAAAAATAAAAAAATAGAAAAAAATGTTAAATAGAGATAATAATATATGTATTAAATGAGGTGCCATCTACGAGAGAAGTTTGTTAACGTTAGTCAGATCTTTAAAAATTGAATAACTTGTGAAGTGCTCTAAGAAAGAGAGAGAGAGAGTGAAAAATTTCACCTGTTTTTTTATTAACAAGTGTGATACATCGTTGGGAGGATAAAAGCTTAAGCTATTTAATATACAAAAAAGTAAAAGTCAAATTTTTGGTCGAATTTTACTTACCTGGTCTGCCTAAGTAAGAACGAGAATCATGACTCTGAGGTATCCTAGATATTTTTTTCTTTTCCATGAAGTTTGCTGACTTTGGTAAACTAGGTGACGCTCTGTGGCCGCGGTAGAATAGTGGTCATGATCGTGGACTTGCGGCCAGTGGTTTTCTTCGAATCGTGGATTCAAGTGTTGGTTCTGCTAAAGACCCTCCGTGTAGCCGGGGTTGATGCACATTAAATCTGTCGAGTCTCAAAGTCCTCGATGATGCACATTAAATCATTGACGTGGTATGGAAGTTAGGAGAGGAAGATGCATTTACGTTCTCGTCACTTGACCGAGGTTCAAAATTACGAGATCCGTCACCAACAGCCATCGTGTTGCTCGTTTGGTACGGCATAGCCACATCTGGCTCTTGCTCCATGAAACCTCTACCATCACTCGCTCCTTATTTGATTTTAACTTCTTTTAAATTTTTTTAAAATGTTAATAAATTGTTATTCTTGTTAGAATATCTGTTGTTTAAAAACCTTTTGATCAAGTGTCAGCTAGATATCTCCCCACAAGTACAAACGAAACTCGAGCTCATTACCAGCCGAGTAATCAAACCCTACTGACCACCGATTTCTCGTATTGTTATAAAATAGAAAATAATAAGTAAACATTTTTTTTAAAAAAAAAGTCATCTGGAGGAGTAAATGCATTATTAAAAAATATAGTAATATTCAGAAGCAGTAAGATGTCCTGTACTTTTGAATAGATATGACGTTTTTTGTTGACTAGCACAGACGCATTGTTGAACATTTTAAGAGCTATTTCGACTTAATGTTAAAGGATAGGAACATATTTCGGAAATATTTTCTAAATAGAAAAAAATTACTAACTATAAACTGATCAGTTTTTTTTTTAAATTCGGAGACATGTTCCTTTGCCAAATGGAATTTTAACTTTACAAACAAGAGAGAAATTTATTATTTATATAATAATTTTAAATTTTAAGAATGCAGTGTTATAACTACCCCTATGTTATATAGTACCACTGCCTTAAGAGTTTATATTGATATTGGGACATTTTCTCTACCCGAAAAATTGTTCAGAGCTTATATTATACGCACTCTTCTTTTGGCGCTAGGCGATTACATTCTTAACTATACTCACAATAAAAATTCTCAAGATAATAAATCTGCGCGGCTACCTCCCGCAACAAACAACGACAGGAGCCAAAATCACTCAATTAATGGCTCACCAGTGACATCCTTTCTGACTCAGTTGTCTAAGCCTCATCCTAAGCACAGATTTATGGACATAAAGATGGGTAGTTCAAATATTTTCTTTCTTAGCTTAATCCATTTACAAACTTAAAACTCCAAATAGAGCTCATTCCAATACTGGTTGAATGTACTCGCTAAGTAAAAACTAACTTCAAAGCCTGAGACACTTTATCATAAATCACGATTAGTGATGTACACAGCTACGGCTCAATCACAGACAGCACATGACATCAAAAGCAACGTTCCAAATGACACTCATTGCTACTGAGGATATATATCAACAGGAGCAATAGCTGGAAAAACTAACATTTCTAAATATCATTTAGAAAGTCCCTGAACAGTAAAATACTTTCCTATCTAGGAAAAGGGGAAGGGGGATGATGTTTTTCTACAAGCCTCAATTAATAACTTCAGAAGTGAAAAGCACCTATAACTGCCTCGGTGATCAACTCTGTTCTTACTCAGCTGTCTAAGGAGCATTATTCAGAAGAGTGATTGAGTGAAATTTCAAGTTTATGGGGCTAGATCTAAATCCAGCTATGCTGCATCAAACAATGTGTATCTGTGACCCAATCGCTTGAAAAAATGGGAAAAAAGAAAAAAAAAATAGTTAACAAGGGTAAAAAATAAACAAAGATAGTTTTCAAAGACAGTAAACCTCATGGGAAAAATCACTAGCATATCTCGGAGTCATGATGTCCGTACTTACCTAAAGAAAATAAACTTCTCAGGGAATCAGATAGAGTGAACGAAAAGAAAAGAAGTGCACGTATAGCTATATTACTTTGCACGATTTCTTTTTTTGAAAGTCGTTGTATATGTTCGAAAGTGAGTTTTAATTTACAAAAGAAGAATATAAGCTTGAATCCCAACTGGATCTGTAAATGTGCTATATGTAGGAAATCTGAGTCGTTGTTCATGGATACATTGTTTTGACAGCATTGCGTATATATAATATTACGAACCTGAGATGACGCTCCCCTGCAACGTTCCTTTTATAAAAGAGGAGAGACATTTACAGAGATTTCGACGAATACAAAAAACAGCTAAAGAAATGACACCTTAATCTCGATGACCATTTTGGCGACGAAGGCTTCCGAAAGTGCTGGTCCTTAGGAGCTTACCTTAATTTTGTAAGTACAGGTCTTGCGACCCCGATGAGCCTTAATCTATTTATCATAGGGTATACTGCCTTTGGTAAACACGGGTGGGGCGTCCTAAGGATACCCAAGCGATTCTTCTCTTTTTTCGACCCTCCTTGTCAACTAAAAATTTATATTTTTTTCCAAACGTCTAGACAATTATTACACCTCGTTTGGCGCAGCATAGCCATGACTGGCTCTCGTACCATTAAACTCCACAATCACTCACTTACTCCCGAAAGTTCCTGAATCATGGAGAAAATTCGATTACGTTGAAAGTTATGGACTTTTCCTGAACTTTCCCAAAGACATCCCCTTGACTAGAGTGGCAATAAGGGAGAAATACTAAGTAGTAAGGAATTGTTCCAGAAATTGATTGGATATGATCGGGAAGGAAAAAATTGAACTGCCGGGAACTATCGGAGTCTGTCTTGGAAGTGCAGAATAATACAGCGGATTTTTACCCGTTGAGCGAACTATTGAGCTGGTGAGCTGAACGTTAGTTAAAAGTACTTGTGAATGCTATTACAAGTGCCGTTTTTGTTCCTTTGTCTGTATAAATGCTGTGTTTCCTGTTTGTGCTGTTAATCTGTCCTAGATTTTTACCTGTGCTCGCCTTGGACAGAATATTTGTGAATAAAACGTCATTTAGTGTTATCCTCCACGTCGGACTGATTTTACTCGTTTTCCCCCCATATAATTGAAGAAATCTTTGTAATAATATCATTATTCGAATCTATAGCAATTTTTGGCGTTTTACTTTTGTAAATAACTATTGTTTTAAATCTAATACGAAATGTATTAGTATGGGATTATTCAACTACAAAAAATATAATTTTTGAATATCACTCTGATAGTCATTTCTTATGCAGTTAATTTCCCATAAGTATGTTTTCAAAGCTTCCTGGAAAATGACGTTTTTATTCGGAAACGAATGTCACTTAATATTTGATTCCCCTCCTTGTCCCTTGAACAGGAACGTAGTTGAAATGCTCTAGATATAAATTCACTATGAACGACCACGCATGTCATAATTTTAATAATTCGAGTGACTTGTAGACACAATTTTTGTAAATCCCGCTTTTATAAAATGCTAGGGAAGGAGGATTCGATTTTTAATTTCTACTCAATAAATGATTATAATTTTTAACCAAGTTCACAAAGTTTGGGCCTATTATTAGCAAAATCAGACACGTCTTAGTTTAAAAATATAAAATTTCTTTAATTGTTCTCAACTTTTCCTTTTTGATTCCACACATTTATTGAGTTACGTTTGTAAATTTGCATTTAACAGAAATGGTTCGTCAATAGATAATGGTCGTCATCCATTGATTCAACGTTATAAATAATTACTTATATAGAACTTGACACACTCATTATTATATAGATCATTGTTAGCAAATGTGAGTTTTTAAGAAAATATTAATTTAAATCAAGCGTCTTTTATGAAACTCGTAAAAATGGATAGTTTTATGTGTAATACATTGTGACAGAATCTTTCCTTTTCTAGTGAAAAAAAAATTCTGTATGAGTATTTTTTTTAAAATTTTCCTGGAAAAAAAAAGATTATTGATATCATAACCTACATTTCATTCGTTTCAAAATCGGTACAATTTATTTAATCCTTTATTTTATCTTCCTCGTCATTAATCTTGTTATGTCTTTTGTATGTTATCATCATTATATTTTTGCAACACCGTCTTTTTTATAAGACCGAGAGCAGCTAGTTTCCGCCTTTATAAATTAATTGGTTCTTGACGAATGTCGCGGAATAAGGATTTCGGTTTCTTTCAAAGTAATGGAGCGGAAAATACAATTAAAGAACACGTTATTAAATAATTATAAAAAAAAAACACTTTTTAGTAGATATATCTAGAACGAAAGTTTTGATATATATATATATGTAATAACCAAAACCTAGTTAATAACAGACTTGTGACAAAAATACATGATATTTACTTAAAATTAAAAGTTAAAAAATGGTTAGCTTGCTAGCAAAGCCTCCTTTGGGTTTTGTGAAGAGTAATTTAAAATATAATTATAAAGTTTAGTTGTTGTTTTTAAATTTCGACTTTTTCTCTTTACATTTTGTTTACAATTTTTATTCTTTCCCCTTCATTTTCCTTTAATTTTTATTTTTGTTTCCTTAAAACTCTCTTCTACATTAGTATTCTTTCTCTTTAACAGAGGGCATTGCTTCATTTCCGATTTTAGCTTGGGATGAAAATCTTGTTTTGTAAACATAATTATTGTAACGCTGTTGCTATACTTGGTATATATATATATATATATATATATATATATATATATATATATATATATAAATTTTTATTTCACTTTTGCATCTTTTTTTTTAAATTCATAGAATTTCTATACTGGTTTATGACATTTTGCTGTTAGAATTGTTGTGCCTGTAAAACATGTTTGAAAAGCTAGATTCAGAATTATAAATGTTATCAATACGTAAATGTTTCTGCATGGATTTTCATTTCTTTACTTTAGTTCTTTTCATGTTTTGGTTCATACTTATTCAGGATTTGAATTTTATCTTCTTGCTATTTTTATTTTTTAGAATTTTTTCTGGTACTAAATTTCCTTCGTAATTATTTTGTAGGGATTTTTTTTTCTTTTTCTCTGTGCTAGGATATACAATTAAATTTGGTTTTTTTTTTAATCATTTTCCTTATGTTTTTCCTAAAAAAACTTTTGTATAAGTTTTCTCTGTAATTTTAAAATTTTTCTTATGTTTCAGTTTTTGCTTCAGTAATACTTTAAGTGTAATAATCTTTGCAGCCGCTGTGAGGTACTGGCTACATTGTGTTTGACTGCAAGAATTGTTGATCCAGGTTCAAGTCTCGACTTACCAGTACGTGCTTCTTCTCAGATAGCTGGTTCTGAATCAACTCGACCCTTCATCCCACCGGGGTCGATAAATGAGAACCAATTTCGCTAAGGAAATTAACTCAGAGGTCAAGCGTTAGACTACCTATTCAACCTAGTAATTAACCATTCCATGCCCAAAGGTTGCAAAAGCAGAAATGGACATCACCTGAGGGGACTTCTCAGGCCTGGGCAGACTTTAACTCTGTAATAATTTAATTATTTTGTTATATTTCTAAAATTATATATATATATATATATGATGTGGGTGTGTGATGACTTGCATAATTACTTTCTTTTCCTCATTTAAATTTTCTTCTACTTTATTTTATGAGCTTTTATTTTAACACCCAAATAAATTTACAAACCCACTTCCATGCGCTTTTTAACTGCAACTGTCACCTTCGCTTTATAAAGTCGGATGTCTGCGCCAGTATTACGAGCCTCTGGCAGGATTCCTTGCATAAAAGCTATCACAACCTTTTTTTGCTCTCGTATCATTTCGCTTTGCTTCTCTTCAGCTAGTCCACGTCGTTCTGTTTGTGAAAGTTGTGACGTTGGGCTATTCGCGATTTTCTCTTCACTAATCTTGGGGACTTAAGTAATTTAATTTAATTGGGACTTTAATTAATTGAGATTGATTGCATGAAATAACAATTTCTTCCCAAACAAAATGGAACGTGATTATGTTAATTAGATGAGAGTGGAAATAAAGTGAAGTAAGTCAGACATAGTGATATATAAGTAAAGTGAAATTTGGAGGACAGAGTGAAAGTGTGATTAACTCTGAAGCAGATTTCTAACAAGAGGCTGATAATATCAAGAGTAGCTACTGGCTATTGCTGTTGCAGAGGATTTGTTACAGAAAAGCAACCCTAACTGGAAGGGTTTGGTAAGAGCGTATTATTTCAGTGATATTTAAATTGGTGTATTAACCTTAAAGTCCAAAGAGAACCATAACCCATTAAATATTTTATTATGGTGATTGATAAATAGTTGAGCTAGAGCAGACTTTCATGTCTTTGGGTCAATTATTGACTTTTAGAGTAAGTTACATTTAATTGAACAATGGCACAAGAGTTGGATCGAAATAATCGTTCGTTACAAGGATACTTTCTCTGTGCTTCAACATTAAACTGTTTCCATGTCCTGGTTATTTGCATGAAGAAGATTTTCATAACTGAAATAAAAATCTCTAATTCAACAATGGTGTTTTCAATGATTATTGCATTTGAACGGAACCGGAATTCTGCTTCAAGAGTCGGCAGGATCGTCAACCAAGAAAATAGCAAGCCATCTACTCCGCCATGATTACCCAAGGGCCTCGCCCTAACTTCAACATATTCGTAAAGAAATTTCTCCAAATAGAAAAACGAAAGTAATCCCGATCCAAAAGTTGGATTTCTTTCGGATGTTCTACATGTTACATAACGTTAAGTTCAGCTTACAAAATCTTTAAAAATGAAAGAAAAAACTATATATATATATATATATATATATATATATATGTGTGTGTGTGTGTGTGTGTATTCATGCGCATGCACTAGTTCAGAATATATTTTTCCTTTAAAAATCAATTTAAGAAATTTTATGAATGTATAAATTCTGAAATGACAAAAAATTACATTTTGTATTGTTTAAATGTGCATTAAGCTAACTTTTGATTCGTTTCTATTTTGTAAATTTATTGTGCGATTTCTAAATTTAAAATAGCAATTGTATGTGATAATAACAAAATTGCTTGAGATTTTAAAGAAATTATTATTGGTTTTGATTTGATCTTTAATTTTTTATGAAAATAAAAAGTTGATAAAAGTTTATTTTAATAGTCTAATTCAAAGATTGTAGGAATTTAGAAAAAAGTATTTCTCTATGTGTTGTGTTATGTATTATTCCAAGACATAAAAATCATTCTATATGAACAGTTTGTGGGTTTTTAAAACACAAGAAATTTCATATATTTGAGATATTATTGAAAATGATTACATATGATTTAATATTTTAAATCGGTTTAATGTTTAGAAAATGATTACGACAATGTTGTATTTTGATATGCGTGGTAGAAATTTTAAAATGGATACATAATTATTATAAATATTCTTGATGTTATATTCTTTTGAGTTCAAATAAAACATCATCTTTTGTTACAAAAATAATTAGAAATGATAAATATTCTGTTTCATCTTGAAATAAATATTTAACTATGTTTTTTACTTGGAAATGATAAAATATTTTTAAGCGATGTAATTGTCGATGGTTATTTAAGTTTTTGAAGGATATTTTGTACTATAATGAATGTCTGGTTTAGATGATTTCCCTTGTACGGTGTTTGAAGGATAAGATGACTTTTTTTACAAATGATAAGAATTACAAAGATAAATAAATATAATAAGGCAATTGTATAGAGTTTGACTTGCGATTAAGTGTGGTAAGATTTTGTCGCAATATACCACACTATTAAAGCTATAAATGGAATAAGAATATAGTTGAGAAATTATCGTAGGCTAGATTACTGTAAGATTGAAATACAAATATGTTTGAAATTATTTGAATTTCATCGAGGACTTTTCGCATGTGTGATTATATTATTCTGTTGTATTTACTTTTTCTGAATGCCTTATTTGTGAGGCAATACATGTAAATCAATCCAAATTATAATTTTACACATTTTCATATATTTAAATAATGAATATGTTTTGTTCGAAATGGAAATCTATACAGGGTGTTTCGAGACTAATGGTCAAAAATTTAAGGGATGACAGAAAACAGGCAATTTACCCCTCTTCAATGTATTGGCGGAGAATAAGCAGTGAACCTCTAGATGGAGCTGTTATGTAAGCATAAATCGCGCGTTTTCTTATATATCGTCATTTCTACCGTGGATTTTAGAGCTAAGACCTTTTTCTGATACCATTCCTTCCATTACACTATTCTAAAAGAGAATTAACGCATACAAAAATAAAATTCCAAGAAAAGAGTTTGAGTTTAGGTTATTATAAACAGATTTTATCACACGAGGTTTGGAAACGATCGTCTGGTTTGAGTTCTGATTAGGGACTGTCAGATCACATTTTGATCGGCATTAACTTTTCTACTTATCAAAGTAAATTCAAACTATTCGGAACTTTTAGGTACTTGCAGAAGCTTAAGAGTTATGAAATTTCAGTTGTCGAAATAGAAGTCAGAAGGAGAATCAACTGTTCATGAATTCTGTTTAAGAAAAAATGGAATATTCATGTGAAAAGACTTCGAATGTCAGTGAAGTACCGATTTGCAAAAGGGAAAATGGTACTCATCGGTAGCCGAGTGGTCAGAGTCACGTGTTCTCGGCCAGCGTTGCTTCTGTCGCATCCAGGTGCCACCAAAGACCAGTCCAGTAAGTTGGCATGTTTAACTTTCTTACGATGTCAGTCGCAAACGCACGGGTATAGCTGAGGCTGGAGGGTTTTTCGCTACTAAGCATAAATCCACGAAATTAAGGAAAGATGAAAGCGTTATTTAATAATTTTCTATGCATATAGTATATATGAGGTACCTGTTTCATATATTTTTCATAATACATACTCTTTATAAACTTAATAATTTTTATTTGTTTTAATATTGTATTTAATTATTGCAGTACTCTTTCTATAATCCAGGAATTCGCCTTTCCGGCTCTGACAGTAATTCGACCTTTTCGCACAGGCTAACAAAAAGCAGCATTACAGAAATTGCTCGAAAGAGCATTCGCCTGTGGTAATGCAGGCGTTATACCTGCAATGTAGCGAAAGGCGCACTCTTTCAAACACATCCGTCATTTCTCGGACAGCACTAACAGCGACAGAAATCTTGGCAACTAGGTCATCGTCGGAGTTGATGAGATTTTCGTAGACGAGGCTTTTTAAACGGCCCACAAGAAAGTCCAAACAGGAAAGATCGGGTGAGCGTGCAGGCCAAAGGGTGGATCCACACCAATCAAATCGAACTTCCTAGGAAATTAGTGTATAAAACGCTCCGCACAACCAAGCTGAAACGGGGTGGTGCTCCGTTGCTCTGGGACCACATACGTGATTTTATGTTAACTGCAATAGGTTGAAAATAACTCAGGCAATATATGATGTAAAAATAGGAAGTATGTTTTGTCGTCCAGTTGGAATGACAGAAGATATGGTCCGATCAAATGATCACCCACTATTCCATCCTAAACATTTACTCTGATTCGCATAAAGACGTGTGTCGTACGGATTGTTAGATACCCACACATGAAGGTTGTATGTATTCGAAATGCTTTCACGAGTAAAGGTGCATTCATCCTGAATAACACATGTGTACTATACTCAGACTGTGCTGATAGCTGTTGCAAAACCTATCGTACAAACTCGACACGTGGCACATAATCTGCAGGTATCAAGACTTGCACTTTGTGTACATGGTAGTGGTGTAATCCTTCGTTACATAGTATTTGCCGAACAATCGAGAAGGGCATATTTATGGCACGAGAAACCTCTCTCGTGTTAATATCCGGACGATCTTCCACTCTTTGCAAACTTGTGGCGTCCACATTTTCCAGCCACGCCCTGTATCTTGCATGCCGGTTACAAAGGATACCATTTCCCACAGACACCGATGCAATCGCTCGAACATTTTTCGGCCTACCACTTGTCTTCTCGGGAAACGCTGCCTATACAGTCTTTCGACATCCAAAGCATTCCCACATGCTAGACAATGAAATGCATATCCACATTTCCCTGGTAATTATACGTCGCCATGTTTTCTAATATCCACGCTATAAAATGATGACGTGTACGAAAACTTGCACTTTATGCTTTCCATTACAGCACCTTCTAACTGTTCACCGCTTGCTCTCCGCCTATACACGGTGGAAGAAAACTTTTTATTTTTACTGAACTAATTTACTACTTTTCACTTTTACTGACAAACTTTTTCATTCCACTCGCTTTTGATTTGTATAAACACACTGTTTTTACTTCTCTTAACAACAATACTTTGATTGTCGTTTACTTTTCTTAACACTTCACTTACATTCACACGTTTCATATTTATATTTCAGACAAGATCAGATTTACAGTTTTTAATTAATTATAATAGTTCTAATTATTCTTTTATTAAATCCTATCGCATTACCTTGGTGATTTATGCAGTTCAGTGTTAGCATATCTGATCACCTCGTGATACTCTTAACTAGTGTATTACTGTTGTCTATATTCCTGAGACAAAGAACAGAACTGGTTGCATAACAGCAACACAATTATTAAGGATTATCCTGATCGCATAACTGTGCGGTATTTACTCACGAGTATCAACTCGCTCGCTTACACACAGACACTGAGGGGTTGTATGAGTGACATCTTGCACTCTCTCCTTGCAAGAACCCCTCTACAAGCGGGCGTTAAACACTGAAGATAACAATTGTATGGTGAACATTTCTTGTTTAGATGTGTTCCGTCAACCCTTAAATTTTTGCCCATAAGTTTCGAAACACCCTGTATTATAAGTTATTTAAGGAAAGATGAAAAGTTATTTATTTTACAAATGTTCTGATGTAAATGAAAATGAGTTTGTTTTGCAGGTGTTATTTGCAATATTGTAATGTACGCGTAAAATACCTCTAGTAACAGTTTATTTGTTGGTAAGTTTTGTAAACCATTCTAAATTGAAAAGTTGGAAATTTTCTTGTTCTGAATATATTATGATACTGAACATGAATTGATGGTGAATTTTTCAGTACAATGTCACACAGCAGGCATCAAATACTGTTAAATTTTTAGGAATTTACAATAATGTTGATTTCATACAATTGTGTTTGTCAACATTATATTTTAAAATTTTGATGCAAATTATGCTGTTGAAGTAATGATTTAGCTCTATTTGATTTGAGAGTATTGCTCTATTTGACTTGTAAAAAATTAATATTACGGTCTCACAATTTGTACCTCTTTGTTGATCTAATGCACACTAGTGAAGGGGCCCCTAGGGGTCACTTTTAAAGAGGAGGGAAGTTGTAATGATCTGTATAATTACTTTTTTTTCTCTCATTTTAACTTTCACTTTCCCCCGTAAACTTTATTTGAACACCCAAATAAATTTACCTACCAACTTCCATGCGTTTTTTAACTGCAGCTGTTACCTTCGCTTTGTAATACATGCATAATTACATGTGATTAGAATATAAATAAAGTAGAATTAATGAAACTGGAATAAACTAATAAAACTTTAAAATATATTTAATAAACCACGCAATTATATCCTCGAAACCAGAAACAGCAATTTAAATTTCATTACCTCTATTTTTTTTAATATTTGTATTCTTAATATATAGATATTTTAAAAACATTTTTAGTTTGTCTTTTTTTTTATGATTTTTTGGTTCATATTTTTTTCATATTTCAAACAATAGAATTATTTTCTCGTATGTAATAGGTTTTAATAAATTTTACTTTTTTCGCAATAATTATGTAATTTAATTTTTGGTATTAATTCATGTGTGTGAACATGTTTTTTGTACTGTTTTATACTTTATACATATACTGTTTATCATTAACTTACAAATGTTCATGGGTTACGGTAGCCAAGTGGTCATGGTCGCGAGTATGAAGAAGTTAACATCTCAGCTTGCATAGCCACATCTATGTAATTGATCAGTCAGTACAAAATTTTTTAATGAGAACATTTCTGTCACTAGTGTTAGCAACAGGAGATAAAAGTCCTTGGTATTTTTCTATCTTTAGAAAATATCAAATGGAACCAGAACCATAAATAAAAGAGGTTTTTTTGCATTGCAATTTAATTTTATGAAGCGAATACAATTTCACGTTCAATGTTCTTAGGTATTTCCCCCACAAATGTATTCATTTAATGTCAAATAATATACGCTGGAGTTTGATTAACTATGCATAATCTGTCACGCAGGCGTGGATGAATGTGTTTGGATGGCACTAAAAAACATGAATAATTTTTTATAAACATTTCCTTTACCCTTGAAGTGGAAATACCACGCATTCAAGGTTAAATTCGTGAGCTCATTTCCATTAAAATTAGACTGGACATAAAAACGTTTGAGATGGAATCTGTATCGGGTGAAATCCTTACTACAGAACTGTTGATAACAATGCGGAAAACTACTTCAATGGAAGTATCCGTATTTGTCAACAAATTCAACATTATATTATTCTTAAAGTTCTTTTTTTAATTCTTAACTTTGGATGCACTTAACTATTGGTGGGAGCACATAGGCCTTACGCACTTAAATCTCCAACCTGGAAATCTGTATAAATGAGTTGCATCAGCCTGTTACTTGTATCGCCTGTAAATCTGTATTATTAGATTTAAATAAATAATACAAAAATATTGCCACTTAAAAAGTAACAGAATTTTCATTTAAAAATAATAAAATACATTAAAGATAAAATTAAAATCATTATCTTTGTAAAAGAAGGCACTTAGTGCTGAAATTCTTTTAACTATCTTATTGTTCTATTTTTTAATTAAATCACTCCAAAAATTGCGTATTTTCTTATATATATTACATGTTAGAAATCAATACAAGATAATTGGAACTTGAAATGTATAGCATGTTTCTGTAAAAAAATATTTAAGTATTCATTTAGATCATAAGAACACAGATGTTCGAAATAAATCAATTTTAATGTGAAAAATCAGTCTTAGAGCCCGTAGAAATCCTGTGATAAGCAATTAGAGGTTTAAGGGTTTTCACAAATCAAAAGTGAAATACTTTAATTTTTCAAAATTTTCAGACATATCAAAAAAGAAAAAAAAAATTACTTATAATTCAAACTTAAAGAGAGAGAGAGAGAGAGAAAAGAATAGCTCTATCCGCGGTCGTGATAATCGGTTCATTGAGAAGAGGCTATGAAGGCAGTGAGGCGTGAATTCGATTTTCGTTTCCGCGGAAAGACATCGTGCGGAATTGAAAGTTTATTTATGTCATACTTAGAAGCAAAAAACACGAAGGACATCAGCGATAAAATTCATAATTTCCAACGGGGATGCCAACTCAGTTGGCACCTCTCTTCAAATTTCCACACGATACCATTAGGAGGACTTGGAACATTGACAGATTTAACGCACATAGCATCAGGACTCGAGTACCATTATGATCACTAAGCCACCTTGGCCAGATATAACTTTTATCATTAGTTATACCGTGATGAGGTATCCAGTTAAAAAATCACATAAGTGCTTTTGATCAAGGCTCCAGGGCAAATTCTGTAATGTAAAGGTTTGTCACTAATAGCTCATTGGTTGGATCAGCTGTTCCTAACCGTTGATACAAGAGAAGTCACTATAGGGAAAGCGAAAGGAGAACGATGATTGCGGCCACTCAGCTAAAAAAAAAAGAGAACTAAAGTACTAAACAGATTAACAAGAATTTTAAAAATAGATTGAGATATTTACTAATATTGTCAGTTTTGTAATATTGGCTTCTCTATTAATTATAATTCGAGATAAAAACCAACATTTTTACATGGTGTCAAAGTTTATTAAAGAAAATTATTGAAATATTATTTAAAACTGTTAGTTATTTTTAACTTTAAAATTTACTTAAAAAGAGACATTTGTGAGCGTATTAAAAATTCATAACATTCATAAAATCAAAACATGCGTTTGAAAGTTTGTAAGTCATTCTATTAAAAAAAATAGGAACCAGAATTCAGAAAAAATTATTGTGATAAGACACGGCGCCAAATATTGGAATCTTTCTTTCTTGCGAATGATTACTGACTGAAAGTCAGCAACCCTTATTATCTCCCCTTTGTGAGTTTTACGGTACCTCATGTGGCATATGGGGAGTTCCCGGTGTTCCCAGAGGGGGAAAGAAATTTTTTCCTCAATCTTAAAAGCGCCGAGGGGAAAGAATATTTTGACTTATTAAAATTATTGAAATATTAGTTAAAACTTGTCGCAAATGTCTAAATATTGAATTGTTAGGCGAGTACGAACGATTCCCAAAATTTCAAAGCTCTAGCTTGATGGGAAGTTGGTTAAATTAACGATCGAAAATTTGATGACACACACACACCAAGTGAAATTCAGAAAAACGTTGTAAAAACATCAATGAAAGAGGGTTTTCTCCTCTGGAAGGATGGGCTAGTCATTCTCTCGACCGCACCGCGCAAGAGGGGCAAGGGTACGTACGCTTGAGCATTATCATTGATTGATTGATTAACGTCGCATTGAGGAGCAACACGAGGGCTACGTGCGACGAACTTCATAATTCTGAACCATAGCCACATGACAGCTCCAGAGCAAGCTTCCTTCTCCAAACTTCCACACCACGCCAAAGGGAGAACTTAGAACCGCGAAAGATTTAACGTGCATTAGATTCGATACACGGCGGGTGAAAAGTGGAATCAGGACACGAACTCACAACTCGACGGATACATCGCAGGTCGTGAACTCGCGACCATGACACCTCGGTTAGTGTGATCGTGTTAGAATATAAACAACTAATATAAAAAAAAACTCATTGAAGCAAATTAAACATAATTTCAGTAAATAACAGTTGAGAGATGATTCTGGCTAAGCATATCCAAACATTTGTTCAACCTTTAATCCGGGTAGTAAAAAGGAAGAAAGCTTAAAAAAACTGGTTGACAGGAAAAAGGATCGAAAATAGAGAAGAAATGTTGATAAGAGGGAGGGGGGGGGAATGTCGCCCGCGTTTACCAAAGTCTGTAAGCCCTTTGGTTACGACCGTGTCATCTTCCCTTGATCAAAACATTGTGTTTGCTTACACCGCAGCTCAAAATGGAGTTGTGGCTGCGTTTAGTGGACCTTAAGCCGTGCAAAAATAGGCAACCCCGGTAAATTTTTCCACATAAGTAGCATGTAAATGTTATATATATATATATATATATATATATATATATATATATATATATATATATATATTACAGTATGTATATACTAAAGTACAGTATGTATATACTAAATGCAGATTTTTAAATAATGTTTTTTGCAGGAATATTTTTGTAAATTTGTATTCTATTACTCCTTTATTAGCGCTTTATTCGAGGCCAAGACTAGTGGTCGTTGTCGCGGATTCAATCCCTAATATCAAAAATGAAACCCGAGTAGCAGGGCTGATGCACGTTAAATCTTTCGAGGATTCATCTGCTCCCATTAGAGTGGTGCGGAAGTCTGGAGAGGGAGGGATCAGCTTGGATGTCATCTTCATCCCTAGACCTGAGGTTCAAAATTTCGAGGTCCGTCGTATCCAAAAGCTATCGCGTTGCTTCTCAATGCGGCATTCTCAACTACTTTTGTAATTTCACTAACTATTTACCAAAAATGAATGCGAAATTTAAAACGCCTTGAAATAAATATTAACACAGGGAGACAAGACACGTGATTTACTTTTAGGAGGGATAAAAAAAATTATTGAATCAAAAATATTGAAACCTGATTAAGAAAACAAAAAAAAAAAAAAAAAACCCGCGATTACAAAACTTTTTTTGGATTCCCCCTCCCCTTATTAAATAATTCGAGTAATGTCATGAATAAAATTTGAACCATTCTCAGCAAAATTTTAGCTTACTAAGTAGCAGAACAATTGTAACGAAAACGTTACTCCATGAACGATTTCATACATATCAAGACCTTCTTAATGTTTTTCTTTTAAAAAAATTTAAATAAAAAACTGCAAAACTTATTTTTCAAAGGGATTACATTTCTCCAATTTTGAATATGATAATGCTTCCATTTTTTCCTAATTTTCTACTTTATAAGGAAATCAAAACATAAAATATTATTACAAAGAAAAATGCTCCAGAGCTTGTTTATAAATTCACGCGGCTATGTATGACGAGTTCATCTGTAGATCATATTGTATTGTTAAAATTCGGAAATATTCTGTCAATATAGTATATTTAATTTTTACGTGCACTAAAGTTCACAATAAACCTTTAAAATTCGAAAGATTTTGCAATCGAAAATATATAATCAAGATATAGAAATTCAAAAAGTTCCGTTACGGAAACATGTTTATTACATAGAGAGAGACGTGTTGGTATACCCACTTTTTCTCATGGGTGAATGGAATATGTAACAATCCACCTCTAAGTATAAAAGTTTTTTTTAATGATAACTAGTTTCTTTAATAATATTTTGAATAATTTTAAACAAATCTCAAATTATAATTAGAAGTGTTCCGTTCTGCTTTTAAAAAATTGAAAAGAGATCCATATACACATTACGCATACTATATGAATATCGTACTGTATGGATCAATACATTTCTGGTTGAAATGAATTAAAAAAATTTTAACGAATCCAAAATAGTTTCTTTTTAATGTTATTTTAAAAAATTCTCCAAAATTTGCATCTCTCAGACAGTGCAAGAATTGTAATTTTGTATGATTCACTTGTCGGCGTGGCTTGGAAGTTAGGAGAGAAGTGTACCAGCTCAGGTGTCATCCTCGTCACTTGACCGATGTTCAAAATTACGTAGTTCATCGCAAATAACCCTCGTGTTGCTTCTAATGCAACGCTAAGAAACTAATCTCAAATTTAATCCCGTAAGATTCATTTGAGAACTAGTTCTCAAAGTATATGAAAATATGTCTTAAACATTATTAAGAAAAATCTTAAAAACATGAAACAAAAATGTTAAGAAATAAAAACAATTCATTTCAAGGTAATAAAAATGTTCTTTTTTAAGTAAAACGAAATAATAAAAAGCGGAAGAAAAATAAGGCGTTTATTTAAACTCAGACTTAATTGTTAGAAGACCGATGACTTATCCACTATACGGCACTTGGTAAACAACTGAAGGGTGAAAAAACATACAATACTTAAGCTAATTCTACATAAGAATTTTATACTTCGAAATTGTTTGATTTCGGCACTATATGAATAAGTAATGAGGTTTTTAAAAGAAGGACTATCGATATATCATACATCCTGTTATAAAATTCTTGAATGTTACGCTGATTTTTTTTAATTGTGGGTCTTGAATTGCTCTTCGGATATCATTATTATATGAATCATTCGAAACAAAATCGTAATTCTACAACGAAAATCGAAAAATGTACAAAAATAATCTCTCAGTAACTAAATTCTATTACAAAGAACTAACAAATGAATAAATATCCGTGAAGACGAAAAGCCAGAAGCTATGAAA
Organism: Nephila pilipes; assembly: GCA_019974015.1. NCBI lineage: Eukaryota > Metazoa > Arthropoda > Arachnida > Araneae > Nephilidae > Nephila > Nephila pilipes. The sequence continues at coordinate 91,982 of BMAW01088967.1, read as the reverse complement.
AACGTGACTTCATGTGAGATAAATTATGCAAGAACTTTGCGCATTAAGAAAGACAAAATTCCACGTCACTTTAAAATTAAATTTTAAACTGTGTCACTTAAAAAAATATCGAATATTTTGGCGAGAATATGCTTAGAGTCATTCCACACATCAGTGAAGCTCGCTAAAAAATAAAAAACGATACGCGATGAATGATGTGGATTTTCAATACAGACAAACATTAAAATTTATATGGATATATAAATAAATCGTTTTTCTCTGCCGTAAAATAAGAATGTGGGCAAGTTTACAATAAACAAGTAATATATATATATATATATATATATATATATATATATATATATATATAAATTTACAGTCGATTCCTATTTAGGTCAACAATGAAAATTTTTTATTTTATTTACTTTTTATTAAATAATTATAATTAATTTAAATATGCATATACATATGACAGAATAACGATGTTAAGTGGCAAAAGAAATTTTTTTCCAGCAATCTACACGCTTCGTCACTGACGGTATTTATTCCTAAATTTATATCCTGCTAAATATCTTATATAAAAGACATTTTTTTCTCCCATATAAAATTAAAATTAATTATTTGAAAATCAAATATAAAAAATTTATGCTTCGACGAGATTCAATCCGAAGGCATGAAGATTCTACGCCGACGCTCTACCAACTTTACCATTGCTAGACAAATGGCGTAGTAGAAGCATTGGCTTGTTTCTTAATCAGACAAATTAACTGGTTGGAATGCAGTTTAGCTCAACCACCCTTGGCGACAGGAATTATTTGGCGGTATTTTGCCAAATGTGGCTATCCTGGTCTGCCTCCGCTGACTTAACGTTCAGACAAAAAAAAAAAAATTGCCAAGTTTGGCAATTTTTGAAATCGCGCCAAGTGGTTGGGCTAAACTGCATTTTCACCAATTAAGTTTCATCAATTAATACTTGAAAAAACTGTATTAATATCAAGTGTCATCCGCTATAAGTTTAAAAAAATGTATTTGAACTTGAGTGGATGAATAAAAAGTACTTTATTAACGATTGAAAATTTGAACTATATAGGGGGAGTGTGAATTAATATTAGGAATTTAATAATAAAACGCCAAGGATTGTTGCAAAGTGTCGCCAAAATGGTCCATTTAGGATTTATGTAGTGAATATATCTAGTTCATAGAAATAAAAACATGAAATATTCTTAAATCTTTTCACATTTGAAAAGTGTCGGTTGTCCAACAGAAAGGAGAGTTTCGAATGAGAAGGCAACTACAGGGTCAACGTTTGAAAAGAGAGAAAAGGCTATTCGAGAGAGTTCAGATAGACAAATCGTTACAGGATGTAAGCAATTATCACCATAGATTTCAATATACCCCTATGCTAAACTTCAGGGTCCGTTTTGAAAAAAAAAAATTATAATATAAAGGAATATAAAAATAAATTCAGTCAAAGAATTATTTCAATTTTTATGTATGTATATTAACTTTCCTTTAATTCAAGTTTTTGTTTTATTATCATGCACGCACTGTAATGATTTAACCACGCCCTTTATTTGTTGGTGTAAGTTACAATAATTAATCTCGAACATTTTCAGGGTTGAAGCGAAGAAACATTTACTTCATTTGAGAAAAGCGAATGGATTTAAACGCAATGAGAGTATCGGATTAAAATACGTTGTTCTCCTTTTCCGCAAGTGAAATCAGGGAATAAAATAAATCTTTCCTATTTCAAAAAATTTTCCGACTCTGAATCATTATTTAATACTTGTTCATTATTCATTATGAATATTTCCGCATTCTGAGAGCGTTTTAATTATGCAAAGAACGATAAAAAAATTGAATTTTTATAATTTCTGACATTTTGCTCTGTTTTTGAGTTCTGATTTGGTTTGGTTATGAGGGATACGAAGCAATAAAAATTCTTGTTCTTTTCAATAGTATTCTTTCAGTTAAACAAATATGCAAGTATTTCATCTCTTGTAGAACTATCAAAACATTTTGATAATCACTGATTTATCCAAAAGTTCTCCTGAAAATGATGGTGCTGCTGCTGCTGATAGATGATGGAGAAGTTTTATTGGCGCAAGAGCCAGATGTGGCCATACTGCTCCAAACAAGGTAAATCGGTGATCTAGACATTAAAACATTGAAAAAAGATTGATAGACAAAAAGGTCATGTAAGAAAGTAAAGTTTATTGGCGCATGAGCCAAAT
>BMAW01088967.1:52153-79769 GCA_019974015.1 Nephila pilipes | reverse complement strand
TTGCTTCATGCGGCGAAGCATACACCTTTCATGACTACAATTGATTTAAAATCGGGTTACCACCAAATCAGTGTATGTTCTTCAGACAGAGACAAAACAGCATTTGTCTGCCCATTTGGAACTTTTCGTTTCCGGCGAATGCCATTTGAACTGAAAACGGCTCCTGCCACATTTCAAAGATTAGTTGACAAATTTCGCAGTGGTCTTAAAGACATGCACGTATTATCATACTTAGGTGACATAATTATCTTATCAGAAACATTTGAAAAACATCTTGATGACCTCAAAACAGTCTTTGAAAGACTTTTGTTGTTTAAACTGCAAGCAAATCGCAGTAAATGCAACTTTGCTTGTGAAAAAGTAAAGTACCTCGGACACTATATCACTAGTTCCGGAGTCCAAGTAGATCCTGACAAAACAACTGCTATCAGAGATATACTTCCTCCGAAAAATGTTAAACAAGTGCAATCCTTCCTGCAAAGTTGTTCTTGGTATAGAAGATTCATCTCTAATTTCTCTGAGAAATCAAGACCATTGAGCAATCACACTAAAAAGAATGCTCCTTGGAAATGGGGAGAAGAAGAGCAGAAAGCTTTTGACACGCTCAAACAGTGTCTGACAACTGCTCCTATTCTCAGACAAGTGGATGATACAAAACCCTTTGTAATACGAACTGATGCATCTAATTACGCAATCGGAGCAGTCCTGCTCCAGGGCTCAGGTGAAGAAGAACACACCATTGAATATGCAAGCCGTTTGCTTACTTCAGCGGAGCGAAATTATTCAACCACTGAACGAGAAGCACTCGCCGTAGTTTGGGCCCTCAATAAATTCAGAGGTTATGTTGAAGGATCTGAAGTCACAAATGCTTCAGATCATCAACCACTGAAATGGTTAATGGGTTTGAAATCGCCTTCTGGACGGTTAGCCCGTTGGGCTTTGCAACTTCAAAGTTTCAACTTAAAGATTGAGTACATTCCTGGAAAAGCAAATGTGTTAGCTGACATGTTATCACGCCCTAGTTGTACTCACAAGAAGCCAAATTGTGAAATTTGCACGATAACTATCGATATCCCAGCTCGATCCTCGAAAGACATACGAAGTGAACAGATGAAAGATGATGAATTGAAGAAAATCATCGACACTTTTGAATCACCAGAAAAAGGAACTGATTATTCCAACTGGACTGATCGTGGCTATCTTATGAATCGTGGAGTGCTGTACAGATACTCTCCAGATTCTGAGAGTGAAGACGCTCAATTAGTTGTTCCTATACAGGAACGAGAACATATTCTTAAAGATCACCATGATGCTCCAACAGCTGGTCATTATGGTGCTGAAGGAACGTTCAACAGAATATCGAAAAGATATTATTGGACTGGCATGCGGAAATTCATCACAGATTACGTTAAAAACTGTCCTGAATGTAATAAATTCAAAGCTAGCAACCAGAAACCTGCTGGTCTTCTGCAAACTCCAGTTTCATCCCAACGTTTTGAAACACTAGCTATTGATCTTTTTGGCCCCCTGCCGGAAAGTAAAGATGGTAAAAAGTGGATTTTTATAGTCGAAGATTACACCACAAAATGGGTGGAACTTTTTGCCCTGCCATCTGCAACTGCCAAAGAGTGTGCTGCAACACTCCTTGAAGAAGTCCTTCTAAGATACGGAATCCCTCGTCGTATCATAAGTGATAATGGTACACAGTTTGTGTCAGCTGTAATGCAACAGCTTTGTTACCTTCTAAACATCAAACATTCTTTGATTCCTGTCTACCATCCACAAGCAAACCCCGTGGAAAGAAAGAACAGAGACCTAAAGCCTCGTCTTGCCATCCTGGTTTACGACAAGCAAAACTCTTGGTCAGAAAAGTTGCCATCAATTAGATTTGCCTTGAATACAGCCAAATGCCAGACCACTGGTCAAACTGCAGCTTTTCTGCATTTTGGAAGAGAACTGCGGACGACCGACGATGTCACGCATGATCTTCGTGCTGTCATCGAAAACGATAATTTCGTTGCAGAAATTACTCCATACTTCAAGAAATTTTCCCAATTCTTAGCTGAAGCTAAAGATGTTGCTGAACAACAAGAAGATAAAAGAAAGCATTATGCTGACAAGAGAAGACGTGAAGCAACTTTGTTTCATCCAGGTGATAAAGTCTATGTCACCTCACACCCCATGAGTAGTGCTGAAAAAGGAAAAACTTCCAAGTTCCTCCCACGCAGAGATGGACCTTATGTGATTATGTCTCGAAAGTCTCCAACTACATATGAAATTTCCAGCTTGGAAAATCCAACTACACCTCTTGGAGTGTATCACACTTCTGCCTTGAAAGCGTTTGAGCAAGGACGCTCCAATGCCCCAATTCTGCCACTAAGAAAGAGAGGTAGACCTAGGAAAACTGTGACTGCTGGTTCCTTGTCGGGACGACTGTGGAACCAGAGGGGGAGGATGTAACCAATGTATTACCTCTCCCCTCAATCCTGCAATGGCCTCTACAATAACTGCGTCACGCATTCAGTTTAGCATATGAACTCAAGGTGTTCGGAGCACTAAAACAATTATGCGCATTAACGGGGAAATCCTTCGGCGCATACTCGGCTCAATATCTTTTTGTTTCTACTATGTATGTAAATCATAAATGTGTTGTCCTTGTAATAAAATAATTGTTTAGTGATCTGGGCCCTTTTCTTCTGTAACTACGAAAAGTAGTTATACTAGTTGATTTATGTGTCAGGGGGAAATAGATTTAGTTTTAGTTTAGTTTTTATTAACGTCGCACTAGAAGCAACACGAGGGCTATTGGCGACAGATCTCGTAATTTTGAACCACGGTCAAGTGACGAGGACGACACCTGAGCTGGCACACTCCTCTCCAAACATCCACACCACGCCAACGGGAGGACTTTGGGCTCCGAACAGATTTAACGTGCATCAGCCCCGGCTACACGGCGAGTCTTTGGCGGCCAAGGATCGAACCCGCGACTGAACGAAAACCGTCGGTCGCTAGTCCACAACCTTGACCACTAGGCTACCGCGGCCCAGGGGGAAATAGATAGCCAAAGCGTTCACTACAGGAACTTTAATTTCCTGAATTTAAATTTTTCAAAACTTCCGCTTCAAATTTTAAAAACCATCAGATAACTTTTCAATTATTTCAAAATGTTCACATGATACGTTAAAAAGTTAAAAGGCTGAAAAGAGTTTTAAAGAAAATTGGAGACATTTGCACAAAATCTTGTTTTGCATTCAAAATTTAACTTGCTTGAAATTCTGTTCTGAATTCTATTCTAACGATGTGTGTGTGTGGATTTTCGAAAGCTCTTAAGTCATTTCTAAGTATTGTTTTTTTTTATAAATGAATATTTTTTTAAATTTATAATCGCATGAACATTCATTTCCTAGTTTATATAACAAAAAATTTGGAAAGTTCTCCATTAATAAAATTTAATATTTTTTCTTTCTTAAAGTAAAATAACCCTTCAAATGTTTATGGGTGACTCAAATCTTTCTTTCAGAGGATATGATTTTTTTTTTATTTCTTCCCAAAAGAATAGTTTTTCCCCCGATAAAAAGAAAGTGTTTCAATTTACCTAATTCGAATTAACTTCCCCCTCCCCCTCCGAAGTGGAACAAAAGATTAACTCACTTTCTCTTCGTCAATAAATTAAATTAAAATGGGTCAAATTTATTTTACGAGATGTCCGCAGATTCGCCAGTCGTAAATTACAATTGAGCTACATAATCGCTGGGAAAAGAATAAACAAATCACGCTGTTTTATGAGCTTGCTCAGAGAGGATTAAAAAAAGAACAAAAAACTTTACAAGGCAGTCTTATATCACCTGACGGGTTCATTTACATATGGGTTACAAATGAAGAAAAACCAATAGTTACCAAACTATGTCGTAGCATCGCGCTGTTTTACGAAGAAATATTCCAACACTTTCAACATAGTTTAAAAACGACGGAAATTACGAAATTGATTCATAATCAGAAACAAAGTTATAACATAGGGTGATTACAAAATAATAGTCGCGTTAAAATTAACTATGTTTCAGAAAGTATATCGAATATGAAAATAAACAATACCCCACAAAAAAAGAAATCTCTTCAATTTTGTTTACTGCGGTTTCAATTGTTCTATTATATATCCCCGTTTCGTCACAGATCTTTATCTCTAAAGACATTGGAGCATCTCCGTACACAATGAGATGCGTTGTCCGACGCAATAACAGACGTAAAATCGTCCAAATAGTTAGTTTTGGAATACTCATTTTACGACTGGCGAGACGAGTTGATTTCGGTGGGCGAACAACGAAATAGTCTATATCCATTATATCGTGTGAAGAACTTAATCTGCTCGGCGAAATCGTTGTAGAATGCTCTGATGGCCCTGTGTTATGCGATATCCACATTTTCTTCTTAATGCTTCCTAAAATGAAACAAGTTACGAAGATTTCGCATACACAAAGTGCTTTCCGGTAGCTCTTTTACCATTTTGTGCAATAAGACGCAGAAAATTAACAGTTTCATTCCAATTCTCTTGAACATGGAAATGAGCTCGCGCACATTGGGTAGTTCATACGGAAATATGAAACTATAGAAATACAACATCTGTTGCTTCTTTCACTTATTTTTACAAATACTATTTTTTCCCATTATATAATTTTTTTAAACCTTATTATTTTGTAGTCTCCCTGCTTTTCCTCAATGATGACTTTTTTTTTATCGAAAAATGATACAATGAACAATGTAAATAACTGTCCCCCACAAACCTAACTTTTTTCCAGTCTAAATTGTATCGTCCCAGTACGAATTATAGGCCATAGCCAAATAATTTATGTAATTGTTTCTTCTACGTTACGGGACTGGATTACGTAGCAGGTAAGTAGAAAAGGTAGTCACGCGACTGAATTGTTGAAGAGTTTTAGCGATGATTTAGGAGCGACACGTGGCCGTTGGAAACTAGCACCATTAGCGATTATATTACAGAGAGTAACTGCATAACAAAATTTGTAAACAGGTTATTTCTTCACTTTGATTTCTTTCCAAAAAAATTACACGCCGATGTAAATAAATTAATTAATAATAACGGATATTTAGTCAGTTGCTGTACATAAGCGATCTTGTCGTCTAGCTAGAGTTTAAGTCTGGTATCTAGTATCGTGTTCGAACACTAAACCGGACTTAACACGATACTAGACTTAAACAGGGGTATTTAAGTCTAGTATCGTGTTCGAACACTATTTTCTCTTAAGACCCGTCCGTGGTCATCGAATGGTGATATACGCAAGTTTAGAGCCGGAGATGAGCGTGAGTGAAAGCGGGTGTTTATGATGCAAAAGCCAAATTTGGCTATGCTGTGTCAAAGTATATACAATGGGTAAAAAGTATTGGCAATTGCCTACAATTGATCATATTAGCTAACAATGGAAATTCTTGACAATTTTATCTAGATATAACGAACACAGAAGGTAATAAAACATAAATCTAACGAAAACTTTCATTTTAATATGCCTTTTATACAAAATATACAACAAAAACGTAAATTCTCCAAGTCAAATAAGTATTGGCAAAATCATATAGCGAAATGAGAGAACAAAATCTGTATACATCTTATACTTTGCATGTATACCTTTTGCATTTATAACAGCTTTTAATCTATTTCTTATAGAGAAAACCAAAATCTTGGTTGTACTATTAGGTATTTGTGCCATTCTTGCAGGAGTATATGATTAAGTACATATTTACAAGAAAATTTGTTTTCTGACTTCAAGGTCTAATTTGTGCTATAAACTTTCAATTGCATTTATGTCAGGTGATTGAGGTGGTGTCTTTAACTGGCGTGGAGTGTTATAGAGCAACCACTCCCGGGTGAGATTCGTTGTATGCTTAGGGTCATTGCTCTGTTGAAACACGTATGATGATCCTAAGCGAAGTTTTTGGGCACTGAATTTCAAGTTATGGCGCAATATATTAATGTAAGTACGTGATGTCATAACACCATCCATGAAGCACAGGTTACCAATTACGTTTGCTGCCATATAGCTCTAAACTACGAAGCTCCCTCCACCATGTTTCACAGTCGGTGCTAAATGTTGTTTTTCCAGCTCGGTGTTTGGCTCTTTCTCCACACATATTGTCATCCATCACTCCCGAAAATATTAACATCGATTAGTCGGAGAAACAAGCTGTGTTCCAAATCTTGTCTGATAAAGGAAACGAGATTTTGCAAAGTCAATCTATTTCTTCTGCTTATTTTTGAAATGAATGGTTTCTTTCTATCTACCCTTCCATAATATCTTCCTTCATGTACAACATTCTGTATAGTCTGTACACTAAAAGTTTTATGCGAAGTGTTAGCAACATCTTTGGCTAACTGAGGTGCACTTATTGTGATAATGTCACTTTTTTCACTTGCAGAAATTATTCGAAGCCGTCCACTTCTAATCTTATTTTCCGTCAATCCTGTATCATTGAACTTTTTACAGCACTTCAAACAATAAATAAACACATGTTCAGTTGTATTCCTATAGCACAATATTAAACCCTCATTTCTGAGCTGAATAATCATGTTTTTAATATTAACATCCAACTCCTTCGACTTCGAAATCATTTTATCACAGTATAAGCAAAATAACGTTTTAAAACTTTTGAAGTAGCATTACAAACTTTATACTGACAAGAATTTTATCAGTCTAAACACGTGACATCAACATAAAATTTGCAAAGCAGTTAAAACTTTGCCAATATCTTTTTGACATGCAAATTTACGTTTTTGTTGTAGTTATATTTTGAGAAAAATGCATATTAAAAAGGAATGTTTCATTAGATTTGAGTTTTATTACCTTCTGTGTTCGCTATGTCCAGCTAAAATTGTCCAGAATTTCTTTTGTTAGCTAATATGATCAATTATAAGCAAATGCCAATACTTTTTCTACTGTATATCTGTTATCTAGACGTTAGGAGAAAAAATTGATCTACAAGAAGAAGAGTTTAAAATTTATCGATTGATTATTAACGTTATACTTAGAAGCAACACTACAGCTAATGGTGACAGACCTCGTCATTTTAAACCTCTATCAAGTGAAATGGACGACACCTGACTTGCAACCTCCTTTACCAAAATTCTACACCTCGACAAAGAGAAGAGTTTGAATCTCGATAAATTTAATATACACCAGCACCGCTACATAGCGAGTCTTAAGTATCATCAGGACTCGAACCCAAGACTGAATGGAAACACCAGCAGCGAGCTCGTGACAGTAATCACTTCACTACAAAGGCCTTAGGGTCAAAAAATATAGCAGGATCACTGGGTATCGGGAGCGCGTCGCGTGTTTACCAAAGAAAGTAAACCCGGTAAAAAAGAAAAAGCTCACAATTGTACCTCGGGGCCATAACATCCACACTTTCCTCAAAGAAGTCAAGTCCTTAAAGCGTCACGTCTGGTGACGTTTCCATAGATTGATTGAATAAGTTTAATAGCAACACGAAAGCTATTGGCAACAGACTTCGTCATTTTGAGCCTCGGTCAAATGGAAACGACGACACTTGAGCTGGCACTCCTTTCTCCAAATTTTCAAGCTGTCCTAATTTAAGGATATAGTCTTGACAGACTTAACATACTGTTACGAAAATTTCCTGGGTGTGCGGGGAGTGAAAATCAATACCAACTCGGAGGATAAAAAAGAAATGACGATTTATTCGTATCTTCAGGACACGACACAGGGAATACAATTAGGACAACAGATACACGGCACTTACACAATTCAATGACATTCCTACAGGAATAAAACACACATTAAGTATAGTCACAGTTATTACACAGCAACGTTAAGCTCACCAGCTTATCGCTGCTCATTGCGAACAGCCACAGCAGTAATATTCTGCACTTCCAGGGCAGGCTCCGACGATTTCCAGCAAACACACGTTGCTTCTTTGCGAATTCACCCTGTAGGCCTCACTTCAAGGGCCAACAGCGTTCAATTGATCTCCCGATCGATCTCCTCAACAGACCCTCCGTAACAGTTCTGCTAGACTCAGGCCGAATCTCCAGCAGATTCACTCGGCCACAATTCCCCGATCGATCTACAAAGCAGATTCTTATTCTGTACACAGACCGATTCCTTCGAAAGACTGACTCATAGACTATAGCTCTTGACGTATTTATACCTTTCCGGCCAGACATGATGTCACTTAGCAAAATTCACGAAACGTCCGTAACTTTCTTTTCGTTCGACTTTTCGCTTAGGTTCCAGTGTCTTCGAATACTTTCCATTTGTCGCCAAAGTCGCTGTATCGCCAAGTCATCAAATGGTCGCCAAGGTGAAGGGATCATTACTTAAACTCTCATTTTGCCAACTGGTGACATCTCTGCAAAACGATCTTTTTCTCTAAAAGAGAAGCGCTGCAGGGGAGCATCAACTCATGTTCGTAACAATACATTAGCTCCGTACATAGTTTGTCTTTTCTTTCTCTCTCTTTTCTTATTTTTGAAATTAGGACTCGGGCCTGCGACTCACCAGAAACAGCGCCAGTCATGAGTTTGCAACCATGGCCACTCGTTTACTATGTCCTCAATGGGAAAGATCAAGATTTGGAAACTAAAAGGAAAAATTGCTTTGAATCTATTCTTAAATAATTTGCTATGAAATTTCCATCTGAATAAAAACATAAAAATACTAGAATTTTTGAAAAGTAAATTAAAAAATTATTAAAACTTAAGATATGTCCTTAAAAAAAAGGAAACGATAAAAATAACATTTAGAGGAAAATTAAGTAAATTTATCAAATGAATGAAAGTATATGATCATTTATGACAGAGACACAGAATATCTCAAGGTTAGCATTATTTTGTTTTGGGGGATGATGAGGTTTTTCATGGCAAATTTCGAGAACGCCAATCTATCTTAGGTTTAAAAAAAATGCCACACACACATATCAAAAACATACTTAATATGAAAAATATTTTTTAAAGAATGACAAAAATAGAATTTTTAAAACTGTAAACAAAATGTTAGTAATATTTTTAAACATAAAAACATCAAATTCAATATTTCATTGAATTTGAAATTAGTTCCTAAAACTTACGGTACGCTAAGCTACCACAAAACAGCCAAACTTGCGAAAAGAACCTAATTTGGTGTCCCTATGTATATTGGATTTAAGTTACAATAATTTTTAAATAATCTGCGAATAAAAACAGTATCACATGCGCTTCTGTATGAAAATCGTTTTACAATAATTCAGGCGTATCTTTCAAATCAAGAAAATCAAAAATAGGGATTCAGGCGATTTTGTACGCTCTGCGTGTTTTTTTTTTTTTTTTTTTTTTTTTTTTTTTTTTTTTTTAATTCATTAGCATTTCATTCATTTGGATAGAAAAACCTCAGTCATGAGTCAGAAGAGGTGTGAGTGAGTTTTATGGGCTAGGAGCCAGATACGTACTGCTCCAAAACAAAGTGCAACTGTAATCTAGACGTTGGAATTAAAAGAAGGAAAAAAGTTAAAAACCATTGACAAAAAGGACGATCGAAAATAGAAAAAGGATCTCTAGTACATCCCAGGGGAGCGTCCCCCATGTTTACCAAACACAGAAAAAACCATGGGAGAAAAAAGATGACTAAGGTGAGGTGATTCTGGTATCTGCCAAAGAAGGCAAGCTTCTGAGGGCGTGTCGGAAGATTGATTGATTGAATGACCGTTTTATTAACTTCGCATTAGAATCAACACGAGGGTTATTGGCGAAGGACCTCGTAATTCTGAGCCTTGATCAAGTGATGAGGACGATGTCTGAACTTACAGCTCTCTCTCCTAACATCCACACCACGCTACGATAGGACTTTTAGCTTAGACAGATTCAACTTGCATCTGCCCCGGTGACACGGCGGGTTTTTAGTATCATTAAGGTTCTCAGCGAACGCTCTTAGTTAGATTAGATTCTCAGTGTACGTTTTTTTTTTTTTTTTTTTAAAAAAAAAAGAATTATGTAACACTTTAAATGTAAATTATTGCTCTGAAAAAATGGCACTTGTTCCCCATATGTAAGGCTTTTCGCTAGCTGCCCGCCCCCGTTTTTTTTTTATTTGTTTCAGATTTTTTTGACAGTTAAAATTATAAAACTTTTATTTTTTTTATTGAAATTCTTTAATTTTTCAAATCAGCGAAAAATCGACTTAATTTGTTTCGGACACCTTCAGAAATTTATGAAACAACTGTGTGTGAAAGTTGATTTTTGTTACTTGTATCTAATATCACAATTAGAAGCAACACAAGGGTTACATGTGACAAATCTCTTCATTTGGAACCAGGTTAGGTGACGAGATTGATACCTCAACTTACACCCTAATTTCAATATCACGCCTACGTCGGGACTTTGAACCCCAATAAATTTCATATGCATCAAACATTCAACACCATGGGTCTTTAGAAAAAACATGACTTGAACCCACGACTAGAGTGAAATATTGTTGACTATGACCATTTTGCTATTACAGCCCTGTTGAAGAAAGAAATATGAACAACATCAGTTTGCTAGCGAATTGAAAGGCTCGAATCCCTATTCGATAAAAACCATCAGAAATAAAGGATTTGTTATGTGGCTCATTAAATTGAAATGAGTCAATTAAGTGACGAGGATGCCACTTAAGCTGAAATTCCATCCACCAAATCTCCATTTCTCCATTTAACGTTTAGGACTTTGAGCTCTAACGCATTTGATGTGCATTAACTCTGCTACAAGGCTGGACGAAAGCCACACGCCAGCCATGGGCTCACGACCAAAATCACTCGTCTAATCTACCATGTCTAATTGTTTGCGAAATTGATGCAATATAGAGTACATTTTTTTATTCTATTATCAAGCCCTTATTTTTTTTAAATTTAATGTAATCCAACAAATTTTCTAGATATATTAGTTTCCATGTCATTCCACATTCTACTTTCATCGGATGTTAAATATTTGAGTTTATTGTATTGAACGCTTCCGATTGCCTATTTCAACCCTACTCACAGGTTTGCAGCAAATAATTATAGGGATATGATTTTTGAATTATGGTCAGATGACGAAGTCGGCACCTGATCAGGCACCTTGCTCTTCACATCCCTAACACACAAAATTGAGGACTTGGATGCTCACCAGCCCTTAGTGAAATCGGGATTCGAAGACTCAGCTCGACTGAAACACGGCAGGACACAATCTTGCGATCAGGATCACTCGGTTACCGTTGTTGCTTCAAATTGAAAATATAAAACAAGTTACAAACACAGTTACTGAACCTCATTGGCATCTATTATGATACTTTAGTCAATTGTTACTGCGACGAACAAGATGCGGAGCATCAGCATCCGTTACTAAACATTAGATGTACCGATTGCGTTTTAAGCGCTCTTCCAATCCCTGTATGTGACATTTTGATTAGAACCATATTTTTAATAAAAATCATGAACCGATTTAAATGGTAATTTTTTTGATACTGGTAAATGAATGGGATTTTTTGAACCTTATATTTTAACAAAATCACAGAGAGAAGGAGAAAAAGTTTAATTATCATGTTGTAGTTTGTTTTCTTGTTCCACAAAAATTCGAAACCAATAAGGCAATAGAGAACAATAATATATTTTTTATTGTTTTTGCGGCGACAGAATAAGCTTCTTTGTTATTTCACTAACCAACAAGTGACAACTTCAATAAAATTTCATAGGAATTTAGAGCAGAAGAGGCAAAATATACACCCATAACACAATCAATAGCATGATTGTAGCTATCGTTGAAACAATGTAAGACATTTAATACACACGGATTTAACTGGACGAGGTGGTTCAAGAAATGCAGAAGAGCAGGTTGGTGTTATCATTGAATGCTGCCATCTATTAAAGAATGCCAAAATAAATTTCGCACTGATTTATAGATTTGATTTGGCAACCATTTGCTACCAAATCAAAATTAGACTGTTGTCGCACAAGTAGGCACCATTTATGAGATTTTGATGCGTCATCACGCACCGGAAAATGATCAACAATCAAAACAATAGGTTGCTACCAATGAATTTGCTCCACAGAGGGCGAAGACGATCTCAATGGCCGGGTAAGTTATAGAGACGATTTTTTGGAATGCGAAGCGCGTCCTACTCTTGGACTTCTTAGGTAAGGAAAAAAGATCAATGGATATTACAGTGAGTTGCCCCATCCCCATTTTCCATACTTAACACAGGTGCGTTTTGAATCCCCTTCGTAGGTTGAGAGTAAAACTGCGCATGAAATAGCTTTCAAAGTGGATACTTAGATCGAAGTACACATTTTCCTTTCTTTCTTGACCTAATGGAGCAATAGTATCTCAAAAATATGCTAATTTTATCGAAATTTTAGATTTCGCACGACGTGAACGAAAACATAGCAGTGCATTACCGATTCTTTTTGTAAGAAAACTAAACAACGCCCTCTATCATTAATGTACAGCCATCAATGGTTCAATTTTTCGTTGCTTCAGCGAAAGAGACAAAAAATTTTTTGTTGTTGAGCTCGTTACAAATACCACTCGAGGTTCTTTCTTTCACGTGCTCGCGAACAAAGGAAACCATTGAGAACACCGTCGCGCGTTTTGCATTCTTCCGGCACGAAAAAACTGTTCCAACAGTTCTTTTCTTGTTCCAAAAGTAACTGGTACCTGGCCTGCGGGTCTCATTAGCGCTGGCGGAATCAATACAAGAACAAAAGTTAGTTAATTGAATTCGAACAATGGCAGACCGTTAGAGCGAAAGCAGCTCTTATTCCATAACTTGCCAGTCACCGAATGTCGAAATCCTTGAAATTCTCGATAATCTTTAACATACATCAGTGCCGTTTGTGCAGAATAATCCGAAATCGTTACTATTTTGAAAAGAATTAGAAATGAAACAAACATAAGTTCAAGGTGTGTAAAGTATATTTATTTTAAAGAATTTGCCACAAAGAAAATACGTATTTTCGTTTCTGTAATTTTCGGTTGAAATAGGCCTAATTGTTAACTCGGAGTAAAAATTAAAAGAAACGAGCCTCATTGTAAAGGTAGCATAAAATTTTCTCCGGGCGAAAAGCTGTTAAGTTAATCTATAAATGAAATTGTGAAAGAAAATGGAATCGAATTTTGAATAGAATCTTATTTCAGATGCAAACACACATTGCATTTATTTATCTTATCAAACAGATTAAGACACATCATTAATATTCGATACTTTAGTCATCAGTATATTTTGAGTCAATATCTTGAATTTATTTTTTCAGTGTATCAAACAAAAATAAGCCCGAGGCGTGAAGAGATGCTTATTTATTTTTAAAAAATTTGTCTCAGAGAGAGCATTATTTAATTTCAGTTGAAATCGAACTTTATTGTTAGCTCTAAATAAAATTTCTAGGAAGCAAGTCTAATTGTTAAGGTTTCGTAAACTTCTCACAGTATCTATGCTTTTAAATTATTCCATCGATGAATTTGTGAAGAAAAATTGAATCGAATTTTGAATGGAATATACTTAGGTTAAAGGAATCGATACAAAGAGCATCATCATTTATTTCCTGTTTTTAGAGAAATATGCATAGTTGTTAATTTTAAGTAAAAAAGCAAAGAAAAACAAGGTTTCGTAAACTTTTTTTCCGTGATAATGCTTTATAAAGCCATCGATGAGTTACGAGAAAAACTGGAATCTAACTTTGAACGGAATCTTATATTTCAGAATGGAACAGGAGGCATACACACACACAAACGCATGATGTATTAATTTATCAAGTCAAATAGAATAAGACACGATGCTGATTCTGAAGTTTTAGTCATCAGTATATTTTGTGAACGTTAAAGTTATTATTTTCAGATTCGTATTCTCATTGTTTTAAATACAGAAGAACTCGATTTTAAAATTTGTGCGAAAATGATTTCAAACTGAAGATATTTTTTTATCCACACACAAAATTGTAAATTGGAGTTAATGTATCGTTTAGATATCATTCCCATATTAATCGAAATATCTGAAACCCAACTCGTACATTTATAATGCATGTTATTTTCTTATAAACCATTGTTTTTAATATTGATGATTTAATTCTAAGAATAATGTAAAAACCTTTATACAAAGAAGCTGAAAATTTGCTTTAATTTGAATTTTTAAATATAATTTTAATTGTACTTGTATGATTAATTTTTTGATTATTCAACTCTGAACACACAGAAAAAAAAAAGATGACGGGAAACCGGTAAGCTCTTCAGATCCCTTAGCATCAATGTTTGAAGAAACTGAGATTTCTGATGGGTTAGTTGAAAAATTTGATTTATACGGGTAGGGAAGAGGAAGATTGGTACACCCGGTTATGAATTTTAAAACTGATTTAAAACTCAAAAGTAACCGAAAGAAAAATTCAAAAGATTAAAAATTCTTAAACAAATATAGAATTTAGTGAAATCGAGTAATTTAGTTGATAAAGGGAAAATCTATTTAATTTGAAATTAACTAAGTTCTTTTGCATGATAAGAACCCAAAGAATTAAGTTAGAACTCACACTCTCCCTACAAAAAATTGTAGCTACTGAATAAAAAGTCATAAATGATTTTTAATTTTTTTTTATATACACGAGTTGGAGCAGCTTTCAGAAACTATTTTGGACTCTTTATTTCTAGAACAATCTTAAGTTTGAAAATTGGCCTCTCGCACGCTGTCCTTGAAGAAATCGGGACAGCCTTGGTGAGTGACCCGGGAGGTCACTCGCTCGGATCTGGGTGCGGAGGCTATTATAACGATTCTGGTTCAACGCTGAACACCTGGATGAGAAGAAACTGATTCGGGAGATTAATTTTTACTTATACAGTGAGCCCCAAAATTAAGTAAACATCTGAACGAGTAAAGCATGTTTCGCGCAAAACGTTAATTTTGTTCAAAGAAAATAGTATTTTTTGTTCTGTTGATCCTCATGTTCATCCAAACAAGAAAAAAGTTATGCAATCTAGTTGATTTTTTGCGAAATAGGAATCAATATGGCAAATACTTATTCTACACCGGCACTTTTATTAATTTTTGATACAAACAATAAATAAATATTCAGTTGCATATCCTTTTGCTTGGATCACGGGGTCGCGGTAGCCTAATAGTCACGGCCGCGAATTCGCGGTCGGTGTTATTTCGCCGAATCATGGGTTGGAGTCTTAATACCACAAATGATCCTTCACGTAGGGGGATTGATGCTCTTTAATTCTGCCAAGACTCCAAGTCCTCCAATTGGAGTGGTAGGGAAATTTGGAGAGGAAGATACCAGCTAGATGTCGTCCTTTGTCTCTTGAGTCTCTTGATCGGGCCGCGGTAGCCCAGTGGTCAAGGTCGTGGACTAGCGGCCGGCGGTTTTCGTTGAGCCGCGGGTTCGATCCTTGGCCACCAAAGACCCGCCGTGTAGCCGGGGCTGATGCACGTTAAATCTGTTCGGGGCTCAAAGTCCTCCCGTTGGCGTGGTGTGGATGTTAGGAGAGGGGGGTGCCAGCTCAGGTGTCGTCCTCGTCACTTGACCATGGTTCAAAATTACGAGGTCCGTCGCCAATAGCCCTCGTGTTGCTCCTAGTGCGACGTTAATAAAAACTAAACTAAACTTGTCTCTTGATCAAGGTTCGAGATGACGAGTTTCGTCACCAATAGCCTCCCATGTTGCCAAAAAGTGCGATGTTAAGAAATAATGAATTCACTTGAATTACAGCTTGCAATATTTCAAGCTTGGATTCTACAAGTACTTTGGTTGTTTCAGTTATAATTTTGGGCCACTCTTCTCTTACGGCGCTCTTCAGATCTTCGTTACTTGTCACTGTATACTCAGAGACAAATTTTTCCCAACTGAGCTCATAAATTTTCAGTGACATTCACGTCTGAAGACTGAAGTGAATTGTACAGCTATTGCTTGCAGTAGCACAATAACAAAAATCTATTATCTTTGCCGCACATTTTGAGTCATTGTGTTTATGGAAGAGGAATTTGACATAAGACCTATGTATACTTTATTGACACTTTTTAGCAAATTATTCATCAAGATGTTAACATTTGCCAATCTATCCGTAATACTATCAAGAAAGGCAAGTTTCTTACTCCTCTTGCTGTTGTACAGATCCAAACGAAGAATTTACAGTAAAATTCCACGTTAAGTGAGATTAATTGGAACCAAAGCCGATCCGGGTTGTCGGAAATCAAGGTTAACTTGACGAAGAGAAAAAATGAAATAAATTTAAAAATAAAAAATACTTACAGAAAATTATATTGATCAAATCTAGAATGAATAATATTTGACGAAGATAAAGACATCTATTTTGTGAACAATAGAAGTGCTTTTAAAATTGCTTTATTGCGAGCTTCTCGGCACCCTAAAAGTGACATTTAAAATACGTTCTATCAAAAAATTCTCCATCATTTTCCCCCCTCTGAATTAGTCGATAAAGTAAGTTTTAGTCACATAACTTCGACTTTTTCTTTATATAGCGCATAATTTTCCTTTTTGTGTAGTAATGCTCAAAATCTCTTAACGTTCTCTTCCTGTAATATCAGCAACAGATCCCATTCTCCGTTACTTCTTTAATATTTTCGTACACAACTGTGGATTTACCAATCAACGGAGCAATTAAAAACAGATTTGCTATCTTTCGACTGTTTGATGACTAAAGAATGTTCATTTCCTTCTAGAGTTCATTGCAACAGTTTTAGAGAATGAAAATTTAACTCCAATAGTAAAAGCATGGTACACACTGTTTTAAATTCTACAAATGCAACTGTGAAAATAATTTAAAGCAAATTTAAAAGAAAAAAGTGGGTAATAAACCGACCAAATTCATTGAGCATATACTCAGTTACGTGATATCGGCTTTCGACAAAGTTTTCAATTTATTTTTTGAAAAACATTTTTTTTTCTCATTGCGTTAGAAGATGAGTAAGAATACTGGCAGTAAAAAAATAATTTTATTCTGTTATTCATGAAATAGTTAATAGCTTTCACTAAATTTTGGGACTGAAAAAATCCAAGAGAGCTATTAGTAATTAATATACTAACACGCTGTAATATGCAGGAATATTTTCATTGCAAAGAATAAATGGAAAGAAATATAAATTTTCTCAGCGCGTTGATTATGAAAAAGTTGCTTCCGTTTATTGACGTCGCATTGCAAAGCAACATGGGGTCTTTTAACGATGGACCTCGTCATTTTGAACCTCAGTCGAGTGATAAGGACGACACTTGCGATGACACCCTCAAACATCCACTTCAAACCAATAGGAATACTTAGACCATGACAGTTTTAACGTACATCAGTCCAATATTCAAAGACGGGAAGGGTCTTTAACGAAATCAGGACTAATCCTTGATTCCACAAAAGGTACAACGGCTGGGAAACCAGTTACTGCAGCCATAATTGATGCAACGCATTAGCTGTGGTTAATGGCCTTGTGTAGCATTTCCATAAACTTTCAATAAATACAAATAATAAAATAGAACTGTCTAATTTTAATAAATATTCGCTGCTACATTTTTTCAAAACACAGATAGAATAAGAAAATTTACTCAAATTGTATTCTTAAATACTCCAAAATTATAATAATAATGAGCAGTTTTATAATAGCCAAGAGAAACTGAGGAATGAAAAAAAAAAGATCATTTAAAAAAAGAATAATTGGAAGGGTTTTTTTTTTTTTTTTGTCGAAAGTAATTTAAATCTTGGCCTTGATCTCGAAAGGCACCCGTTTCAAGGTTGGGAGGCACTACATAGTTGAATTTGTAATAATCAAGAAAGAGAAACAATTGAAATATTCTTTCGTACGTCAGATTTAAAGAAAAGTTTTACATTTTGATCATTCCTTCATCTGTTTAAACCATTTGCAGAGATTTAGAATGAAGATTTGTTTGGTTATACTTTGCTCGGGCAGTATCTCGGTGAGGTTCTTATCATCTATTTTTTTTTCTCATGGCTTATTTAAAATTTACGATTATGGAAAAAAATTGAAATAAGTTATAGTAAAAGCTCAATTAATATATATATATATATATATTCTCTAATAATTAAATAACAATTTTGTATACTCTAATAATAAAGGGCATTTTAGAACATTCGTGTGTGTGTGTGTCACTTTTCATTCCTTAATTCTGAATACGTTTGGTTTCAACAATCAGCTAATCCATCATTTTGGAATTTTGAAATATATAAAGGTAAAATAACACATTTCCACTAACGCTTCTAAAATATTTGTTCCGATTTTATCTAGATGTTTTATTTAATCTTACCTACATAATTATAATATCCATGAAATGAGCCAAAATCTAAATAACATATCTGTTCATTTGGACGATAGAACGAATTACTAATGATAGTGCTGGATTTTAATAAAAAAAAATTCATGGGGCATTTAAAGCAAAGAAAGGTATAATTAAATTATTGAATTAGCTATATTAACGAGTCGCACCAGAAGCAACAAAATGGCTATTGGCGACTGACCTCGTAATCTTGAACCTCGGTCAAGTGATGAGAACGACACTTGAGCTGGAACCCCCTCTCCTAACTTCCACACTATGCCATCGGGTGGACTTCGGACATCGACAGATTTAACGTGCATCAGCCCCGGTTACAAGGAGTTTCTTTCGGGGCATCAAGGTTCGAATCCAAGTCTCGATGAATACCGCATGCTGCAAGTTCACGACCATGACCCCTAGGCTACCGCGGCCACGTATAGTTAAATGAATTGCATATTTTCATTTGGGAAAATCCCACTTTTGAGAATTGATACTATGTTTCTTAACACTGCACTCAGATGTACTATACGAAGGCTATTGACAGTTCTCCCAAGAGGACGGAACTCACCAGCAATGATGTGTAGCCAAAAATCTACCTCACTTCTTCTCTCTTCCTCCACTGAAAAAAATTTCTCAACACTCGGAAGAATTCTTTATGCGTAAAAAACTTCATAATGAATACAATTATCTGTTTCTCACAAATTTTCCTTCATGAATACAAATTATCTAACTCATATTAAAAGACTGCTTTTTTATATTAACGTCGTATTTAGAAGCAACGCAAGGGTTATCAGCGACGGATCTCATGATTTAAGGCTCAGTCAAGTGACGAGGACAACACCTGAATTAAGACCCCCTCCCCTCACTTCCACACCATCCTAACGGGAGGACTTTGAACCACGACAGACTTGATGTGCATCTGCATGACGAGTGTTTCCGAGAAAGGGTTGGATGATATTTTAGCCCCCGCCTTGGCGAACGAAAACAAAATTGTGTCAAAATGTGGGATAGAAGCTCTGAGTTGGTAACTCTTGTAATACAATCCTGTCAGAACCTACTTTTATGCAATCTTACTTTTAGCCCTTTTTTTGTTTCCTGCCGCCAAGACGTAAGATAAACTAATACTTTACTTGAGAAATGTGATAGAATTACAATCAAACAAATTACAGGTTTGATTGTTTGATTGCTTATTAACTTCAGGAAACTTCAGTGTTGTATTTAGATGCAACACTAGAGTAATTGGTGTCAAAAGTTGCACGGTGCAATAATCAAAAAGAATTGTTAGCACCTCTTTAATAAAAGACCAATAAGTGATCTATTTAATACGAGTACACACTGGGAGAGAAAAACGAAAAATTTAATTTCTTCGCATTATGTATTACATTATTATGATCGTTTCAAGATCTATCTCGATCCATTTCTGAATTTACTTCGAATTCGATTGCACTCGTCAGGAAGAAAAATAAACGCCTAAAAGTAATATATGTTGCAAAAAGGTTTAAATTGTAGGTTATGCTAATGATTACTCCAAAGAAAGAAAGAGAAAAAAAATGGCGCAAAACAATGGAAGGATTAATTGTGTCAGGCCCGGGGCGCAACGGATGTTAATAAAGAGGAGAGGTTAAACTCTAAATTGGATTTCAAAATTTAATTCCAAATTACTTTGGATGATAATTTGCTTTTGATAGAATCTTGACGTGTAATTGCGCTCACAGGGAAAAGCAATTTAACAACATTGTTTTATCAGATACCACGAGCTCTTAATGTGCTATCAGCAAACAGAGTGGAATTACGCTCGAGATTTCCAAAAGTTGTTGTTTGAGATAGATCTACTTAAGGTACACCAATTGAAATGAAACGTCCGATATTAGATTTAGGAAATTAGTACGCATTTAGTTTCGTTTACTTTCGTCTCCTAGCTTCAGAAAGATGATTAATGATGAAATAATCACGTATTGTTTTTAATTGCGCATTTATTTGACAATCTCTAGAATAGGGGTCGGTAAACGTTTTTGGAAAGAGCCAGATTTTTTTAATTTATACGGTTCGCAGGCCAAACTCGAGGCTTTTCACATGAGCTCATAAAGTAACAGAATTTCATTTTTCTTTACTATACAATAATACAAGAGTTGTTCAGATATTCCTGTGTTGGTTAACGCACTGTAGTATTGTTCGCTGCGGTTTTCCTAGAAAATTCATTTGTAGGATACATCCCAATAATCGTCTCCATAACTTTTTCGGTCACCTTCTTTAGAGCAAATCGTTACTTGACCGAGGTTCACAATTACGAGGTCCGTCGCCAACTAACCCTCGTGTTGCTTCTAATGAGACGTTAATAAAGCCAAACCAAATCTTTAGAGCAGATTCGCCGGAAGCAGATTCATCATTTGGACTTTTTCTCGATCACCGCTGTATATTGATGAATCCAGGTCTCATTGATGGTGAGAACTTGGCAAGAAATGGTTGCAAAATCAAATTAGCCTTCGAATCGATGTTTAGTTCTTTTTATGACTATACTTGCCAAAGCAACGCCCTTTTTACTTTTTTGAACCCCGTGTATTTTTACAGAATGTAATATTTACATTAACTGACACTTGAAGGGAAAAAAAAGAGGAAAATATATCCATTTTTTCCCCAAAAGCTTTATGGAACTGGCTAAACTAATGCGGTGGAATATAGTGGTTTATTTTCTTCAGAAAATTTTATCGTCCTGAAGTTCGAAATTAGAACCTATCAATAAAATTTATCTGGAGTCATATGTCAGCTGTGATTAGTATGGCGATTTAACACATATGCGCCATTTTCGAAAATCTGCATTTACACTGGTAAGTTCTCCCAAATATAGATGTAAATATGATTCTGACTGACCAAATCTATCTTCCAAAAGATAATTACAAAATTAGGTTATATCTATTTCTTTTTGGCTACTATCCTTCTGGAGATCAGTCAGTTCCCTTTGAAGATATGATAGAGGCTCTTTAATTAAAGGATTATTAAATTTATTCATTGAGGATCTATTGCCCTTCCGAGCGGATTATGAAATACAGAAATATCCTTTCCATTTGCATCATTATCCGAAAAACTCTATTACGACCACAATTTCTCTTACAGTCATTTTTTCATGTAAAAACGATATCAACTTGTGGGTTGAATTAATAGCAGACGATGGGTGTATTTCCTCTACATCCACCATGCTAACCAACCTCTGTCTTAGAGTATCGGTTCCGAACTAGAGATCGGTCGCAAGGAAGATAATTTTTCGATGGAACGTTTTTTATTTATTTTGTTATTACTTACCTGATGATATACTTTTAAAGTATTACAAAAAAATTTCTACGTTCAATTAATGTCACAGTGAAGCAACACGAGGACTATTGATGATGGAATTCGTAGTGCCAACCTCGATTAAGTGACGGAGACGACATTTCAACGGATGTCTTGCTCTCCTAACTTCCACACCACTCCATGTGAGGATATTGAATCTTATTTCTATTCCACAGGCTGTTTCCCCTATTATCCCATACGACAGATCATTAGAGAAATCACGACTTGAACTTAAAGTCAAGTTGAGGGAGTAAATTAGCCACAATTTGGGCTTATGGCTCCAGAACTAAATCTGGTTATGCTGCGCCAAATATTAGTTTAAATAGTAATCTAGACAGGAAAAAAAAGAAAAGAACTGATTGACAAGAAAGTGGGTTGAAAATTAGGGTAATCCAGAGGTGCTTTCCCCAAGACAGGTCAACTTGATCATCATTGGCTACGAAATTAGTAATCATGACCACTCGTTTTCCGGGGCCTGTAATGTCCAAAGAATTTATTATACAACTCATATATATTTCAACAGTTCAGTCTCTGTGAGTGAAGTCAAGGATATGTAAATCTACTCGGTAATTACATCCTCTCAAATTATATATATATATATATATATATATATATATATATATACTACATGTATACAATAACAAAAAAACATCAAAATATTTTTCCCATGCCTTTAAAATTTTGTCCTTTCCAGAATAATTTGAAAATGGCTATAAATTGCAAAGGATACTCGTAGCTCCTTTGCTAAAGAATAGAATAAAGTGAAATTATTTTTCTCCAAAAAAAATATAAAATTTTTTATAAGCACTTTACTCTTTATTTTCGCATGAACTGTTTAGTAATTGTTTGTTATGATTGTATTCTTATAATTATCATATCACTACAGAATCACGATGTAACGTTAAAGCAGATTCAGTGTGATGTATATCAGTACACATTAATTGATTGCATAACAAAATTATAGATAAATATACTTACATCGTTCATTATATTCAATGCATTAATTGGTCTAATAAAAAAATGAGCTTCTAGTTATGCATTTGGCACTACGTTTCCTGACTGGTCGATTGTTAATTAAATTCATACAATAACCAACACGAGAGCTACTGGCGATGGTCCTCATATTTTTGAACCATAGTCATTTGACAATGTCGAAACTGATCGATCACTCTCCCCACCAACACCACTCTAATAGGAGAACTTGGAGTTTCGACAGATTTAACATACATCAGCTTTTCTACGTGACAAGTATTCAGGAGTACCAAAATTCAAGTCCACGTCTGGACAGGAACATCTCTAAACACTAGCTGGTGACCAGGATCTCTACATTTTTCCACGGTTTTTCTAGTTCTTAAATAGATGTGGCTCGTTGTTGAGAATATCTGCTTTATAAGAGGAAATAAAATGTATAAAAAAATTTCAGAATAAAGTTATTCGACTTTGGATCCTTCTTCTGTGACAAAATGTGACTTTGGTTAAAAAAAAAAATATTCTGAAACATTTACAGTTTTTAAAAAATTTAATCTTAATTAAATAATATCTTCACACAAAATCTGTATTTTTTAAGCTATTGGGAAGCTACAATTTTTTTCGCACGATATTCAAAACATTTCAAGGATTGCTAACTTTTTTCAGTTTCCTCCTTGGCTTGTTAAGAAATAAAATGTGCCGTACAATTTTGATTCTGCAATGAACAGGGTTTTCAAAAAAATTGGTAAAAATCTTAAAAACTCAAGAGCTGAGTATGTTCCATGTTTGGCCTCTGTGTTGAAGTTCAGAAATGTTTAAACACACGGTGTATCTTACAAAACCACAGATTAGTTCACGACAAAAAAATCAGCTAAATTTATGTTTCGACGTTTTTTACAATCATCTATCTCATAAATTCAAAACAGCTTTTTTTTTGTGTGTCTTTTTACTGCCCGCTTTTTAACAACAATAACAAATTACAGCTCATTTTCAAAAAAAAAGCATTCGCACACTCTTGTTCTTGAAATTAGTAAATCAACTCACAGTTTTTCAAACAGTGATTCCATGGCACCCCTCTTAAGTGAATACTACTTGTTTATAGTGTGTGCGAGTGTGTGAAAATCAATGTGACCCATATTTAAAATTACTTCATTGAGAGACATTAACATACTAGTCGATTGCTAAAAGTTGATAAACAAACGTATGTTGTTAAACAAATTTTAATAATATTAGTGAAAAGTATGAATACTCTCTGGGAGTAATGACGTTAATTTTTCGATATTCGTTGCCATATTTGTCATCAGCGATCTTAAATCACCGCGTTCCTGTATTGCTAATGGATTCTAGCCGTTCTTTACACTGATGTGCTTCTTGTAATGCGCTGTGCATGTTGCAATTCGTTCATGTTCTAATCATTAATTGATTAAGTGAATGTTTATTAACGTCGCACTTAGAAGCAATACGAGGGCTATTGCATTCAATTATGTATGTTAGACTAAAAACAAATTAAATAATCAGAAATAAATATATATGTTTGTAATTATTTGGAAAAAAAAAATGAAGCATAATTTGTCTTCGTAGCTGAGATTTTTAATATGGATCAGATTCATACAAATTAATACAAAAAAGAAGGATGTTCTTGTAATAATAAACTTAAGTACAATAAAATGCGTTTAAAATAAAACTCCTTTTCAACTTACTATAGATAGAAATTCTTCGTTTCCAAAATTCGACATTCTGCAACCTAAAGATATGTTACCTTAATTTTTATGTGAACGTGAATGTAAAATAGATCAGAAATAGAATCAAATGAAGTAGATTTTTTAAAACGATCGCAAGGCCGCCATCTTTGCCTCTTGGTCGTCACACCATAACACCTAACTTGGCATTCTTCTTGGACTCTTTCGGGCAGAAAACGAGCAGAAAAATTATGATATATAAAAATGACTGAGCACTTTTTTGAATATTATTTAATGTTTCCTTAACAGTATCCTGTAGTAAGAGGATCTCGTGCCGGGCAAAACTCGTTTCGGCCGGGAAACGTTAAATAAGCAAACAAATCACATGTTTATCTGATGTGTTACATAAATAAACAATTTGGTTTTATGTATTCTCTCTCCTATATTTTTTTAATCCAAAACCTTTGCTCTATGTTAAATTTCTGGAAGAACCAAAATGGTATCCTTTTCTGAAAAAGTGCTGAGTCTTAGAACATATGCATTTCCCCCTGCTTTTATTTAATTTTCTATATTCATATATAAGAAAATATGTAAAAAAATGTGTCCTTCCAATTCAAAATTTGTTCTCAAATTGTTACCTATTAGCATGTTTTTAAGTAAGTACCGTTTCGATATTTTTAAAAAAAGTGCAGTTTTTTTCTACTATTTTAATTTTATAAGAATACCTGCACCTGAACCTACTATATTCAACGTAACTATCTCTATTATTAAGGGATTTATATCACACAACCAGCTTCTGGATTCCATCCTCATAGAAATCTACAGCCTGATGGGCTAATCACTATCCCACGGCTGTTTTGACATCATCATCTCATAATGGCGGTGACAGCCTAAGTACTTTTTCAATTGAAGGAACAAGTGATAGACACTGGGGCCCAGATCAGGGCTATATTGAGACATATCATGTTATTCCTAACTATATATGATGTAATGAGATCTTGGGTTCGACGAGTCACAAATGGACGGTCATTGTCAAGCAGCAAAACAATCCCTTTACTAAGCATGCCCCACCTTTTGTCTTGAATTATACGACGCAGTTTAGTTAAGGTGTCATTATATTTCGTCACTTTGAAGCAAAAAGTCCACAAGCAACCTCCTTTGTATATCCCAGAATACAGTGCATATGGTTTTCGTGCTGAAATTGTTAGCTTTAGCTTCGTTTTTTGGGTGATATTGAATGCCTCCATTCCTCGGATTGCTGTTTGGTGTCCGGTGTTATGTCCCCCACTTCATTAATCTGCTGATGAACTTGGGCGATTTCCCAGCCTTTTTCATGAAGAAAACAAATCACAGCGCGTATTTCACAATTTTCAATTGTATGAGGCATTTTAAATGCGCACAAACAAAAGTTAACACGGACAAATATTTCCTTGCTGGCGTCTGTGACTAGTCAACATACATGGGCACTCAGTGCATCAATGTGGGATGGCGACAGTAGCGCTGTAGCAGCTATATTTAAAAACGGCATTTACTTAAGAAACAAGCCCAGAACCTCCTCTCATCCGATCCAGTTGAAATATTGTCTACACGTACAACTCTGATGACAGTACTCCTACAATGCTATGGTATGCTCAAGTAATGACGGCATTGCAGGGACCTGGGTCTTGCATTTAACAACGCCCAAATGAGTCAAAATTTTATCCACAAGTATAGCTCTTGTAATTGCTTTTTTTTTTATTCTTAAATTTCCAGACTAAAGGGAGTTTATACAGATATCAATAAAAAAATTTAACCAAACTTTTATTTAAAGATACAAAAATAACGTTTTTAAATGTAAAATAATATATAATTTACAAAAAAAAAATTGAGATTTTAATACTTCTTTTGAGCTCATATATTAGTAAACAGCTATATTACTTAATGTATCGGTTATTGCCTAGTATCTTAATTAAGCACCTCAAGCTTTTAGAAATTATATACTATTTTACATTTCAAAAATTATTTTTAGTTCATTTTTAAATAAAAGCTTGATTTAAAACTTTTTTTCTCTTATATTTATTGTAATTCAATATGCTTAAAGGTGTATACGTCTAATGGTAAAGAATAAAAATCTAAAAACGAGATATTCTTTCAGATAGGGAAAAGAACGTTTCGCACACACAAACATACACACCACACACACACACACACACACACACATATATATATATATATATCGAGCTTTTGAATTCACAAGTGTAAAAAGAGAAGCACATACTTTGTTTATGTCATTGAACGTTATTTATGACCCTTTATGTCGAGTTATCCCTTTTTTACTTCCATAAAATATGCACTATAATTTGATTCCAATACAGTAAAAGGAAATAGATCTTTCGTTTAATATCTTAAAGTGAAAAACTTCGTGTTTTTATATCATCACTCTTGTTGTGGGTGTTACCCTATTTCTGTTGAATTACGCCATTTTTTGTTGCATAAAATATACTTCATAATTTGATTTCAATTTTGTAAAAGGAAATGAAATTTTCACTAAATATCATAAAGTGAAAGATTTTGTGTTTCCGTGTGGTCACTTCAAAATAAGTTATGCATATGTTATGACAAGTTTAGTGTATTAATATATTCGGACATTTATCTATCTGAAAATGGGTACCGAGTTTTAATTTTGTTCTTTAGCGTGAAGTTCAAGACAACCTTAAAATAACAATAAAAATACGCTTAAACCTTCAAAGAAAACGCGGCTTTCTCAAATTCGATGGAATGAAGTAAAGATCTTAGTATATCCCAATTTGAGACTGTCCATTTCTTCTCAGTAACAATGTATCTGATTCCAGATGCACTGTCTGAGAACCGATTCCCAGAAATGGCTTCGAAAACCTGCCTCCACTAACCTGAATCGAGGTCTGACCTCGCAGAAAGACCCTCCGGGGCCCCGTCTCGATCCCACGTCGCCCGGGCCCGCAGGGGCCCTAGCTGCTTTTAATCGTCTAAATGTTAATTAAACGTGTGTTTCGGAAACGAATTAAAAGGCAATTACAGTTCGAATTATCTCTAGGTTTGTTTTTGTTCATTCTTTTTTTTTCTCCCTTCTTCTGATTCTGCTATCTCTTTTCCATTCGAAGAAGTAGGTGTGCCCACTCAGAAAAGATGCGCAAAAACTGTTCTTTTTTTTCAATTCGGTTCCATTTTGGTTCGATAAAGATTTCCACACATTTTGAAATAAATTTTCAAATATATTTGAAAGTTATTGCTTAAGATCAATTTATAAATCGATTCGGATCAATTTTTCGTTTGGAAAAGCTCTCATACTAGGTGTCAAATTGCGATTTATTGCGCAAAATAGTATCAAATCAAGTGACCACTAGATGTCAAAT